>PVKS010010012.1:0-61761 GCA_004027875.1 Aplodontia rufa | reverse complement strand
CTCCTCTTTTTTTTTTTTTTTTGTACCAAGGATTGAACCCATAGGCATTTAACAACTGAGTCATATCCCTAGTTCTTTTATTTTTTTTTATTTTGAGACAGGGTCTATCTGTTTAGGGCCTCACTAAGTTGCTGAGGCTGGCTTTAAACTTGTGATTCTCCTTTCTCAGCCTCCCAAGTCACTGGGATTACAGACATGGGCCATGGTGCCTGGCTATCTTTCCCTCTTCTTTTCTTTTTTTTTTTTTAAAGTGAGAGAGAGAGAGAGACAGAGAGAATCAATTTTTATAGAGTTTTTCACATGACTTTTGTTGCTCCAACACTTACATGTTGTGTACATGGGTGCTGGGGTTTGAACCCGTGTACTTGCGCATGCCAGGCAAGCACTATAACTGCAGAGCCATTGCTCCAGCCCTAACATCAATGATTTTAAGATAATAATATTGTCAACATTTCAAAGTGATGAAAGTAATACATATCATAATACCCTTTCTAGAAAGTTACATATAGGAAAGATTAAATATCATAGTATGTGTACATTTACCTATTTTAATTCACATATAATTATTGCAGAATAGAAAAGTCAAGGAAATTATGAATATAATATTTAGGAGAACTATTCCCAGTGAGGAAAAATAGAGGTTTAAGATCTGGGAACAGCAAAGGAGTAAACATAGATTATGTGTAATATTCTAATTTGTGGGTGATAGGTTCATGGATATTCATTATATTATGTAAAACTTTTATATAGAAGTTACAAAATGTTAAAGATAACCATGTATGGAATGGCCAACTAATATAGTTAAATATACCCCAGGCCTTAAAAGAACAAAAAGGGACACTTCCCCCACAAGATCTACCCTTAGCAATCGTAAGCTGAAATGTCAGACAGGTAAAACCAGTATGGTGAGAAGTAGGAGGATGTAAGGAGTAGAATCAGAAGATGATAAAAATCCCTTGTTCAAGGGAAGCAAATCTTGACAGGAAGTAAAGAAAAAATCACTCCATGTTTGTTAAAGATGGTGAGGTAGACTTTATTCATTCATGTTGCTACAGGTTTAGGGACCCCTGCAACATGGTCCAGCAGTGAGGGAGAGATTGAGCTTAACTCTGAATATGGCATGGGCAAGTGGGATTTTTATCCAAGGAGCAGAAAGGGAGCCAGTGGGTAGAATATGACTAAGAGGAAGCATCAAGGTTAAAGGCTACACCATTCTAACAGGATTTTTGCTGCAGACAAGCCAGGGTGATGAAATATCACCAAGGTGTGGTGGAGTGAAGAATGAGTAACCTGATTAGATAGAGGGTGATCAAATATTGAAGGAGGGGAATTCTTGCTAAACTGACTTAGTATTCTTGCTAAGACTAGATTTCGTAACTGTAGGAACATAACTACATGTGGTCAAGCAAAAAATTCTTGTCACACGGAAACTGGTAGGGAAAAACAAAAACAATAAAAATAAACAACATAAATATGCATCTTAGTAAGATAATTTGGGGTGCTTTCAGCAAAAATGTATGTTTCAAGCAAGTCTGAATTATCCAGTGAAAAGTTTAAAAAAAATGGCCAATGCAAAGTAGGAAATGTAAGCATAGGAAAAGGTAACAATAGGCCTTATGTTTTAAATTCACTGACTAAAAAAAATCCTCTGTTAAGATGGTATATTACACAAGCCCCAATTACAAGTGCCTCCCTGAGACACAATTACTCAAAGTTCCTGTGCTATGGTCTGAATGTCCTTTCCAACACTCATATTGGGCTTTATTTGCCACTCTGACAGTATTGGGTGTCGGGATCTTTAAGAAGTATTTAGGTCATAAGGTGGGGAGGGTGCTCTGCCCTCATGAATGGATTAAGGCTATTATCTTGGGAGTGTGTTAGTTATTGTTGGAGTTGGTTAGTGATAAATTCCGATGAGGAGTTGGGGATTTAGCTCAGTGGCCAAGGGCTTGCCTAGCATGTGCAAGGCCCCAAGTTCAATCCTCAGCCCTGACAAAAATAAATAAATAAAAAAAATATAAAATAAAATAAAGTAAAAAATTCGATGCATTCTGAATCCTCCCGCTCTCTTGTTTGGGCCTGGACAGATGCCAGCACTTTCTTAGACTTCTCAGACTCAAGGATGGTGAGCCCAATAAAATTTATTGTTTATAATTTATCCACTCTATGGTTTTCTACCACAGCAGCAGAGAATGGACTAAGACATTGTGTGTGAAATTAAATATTTTTCTCTGCTAATTCTTTTTTTTTTTTAGTCACCTAACCTAAAAGAATAGAGGAAATTTTTCCTTCCAACATATGGGGAAAAGGAACATTAGATCAAGAAGTTATGTGGGGGGCTGGAGCTGTGGCTCAGCGGTACAGCACTTGCCTGGCATAGGCAAGGACACGGGTTCAAATCCTAGCACCACCTACACAACGAAGCATCAGAGCAATGAAGTCCAAATTAAAAACTAAATAAAATTGATTCTCTCTCTCTCTCTCTCTCTCTCTCTCTCTCTCCCTCTTTCTCTTAAGCAAAAGAAAAAAAAGAATTTTAGTTTAAAAAAAAGGAAACTATGTGGGAAACCAGGCTATGCCTACGCAAAACATGAAGGACAACTGAGCTGAAGGTGAGTAGAAAGCAGCTCTCTGCTCGCCTTCTGTTTGCCTAAAGTTAGATATGGACCTCCAGGACAAAAGCCTTTCTCTCCACTGGAGAGAACAAGGGTTAACCACTGAAGACAACTATGGACCTTTATCAGCCTAGACAGAGCATCAGGGGACCCTACATTGGCAAGCTTTATTAAGGAGCCTTTATCTGCCATTTATTCACCTCCCCAAGTTGCTGTCCCCAGAGACCCAAAGTCCTTTACTTTTGTCTTGCCACCTCTCTAAAAGGTTCCTGCTCTTTGGTAAGGATATTAATAGAAACTGGAATTCAAAGCCACCTCTGAGAACGCCTCATTCCCTGGATGTCTCTCATGTATGTTTAAAATACACATATTAATAAACTTCTGTTTGTTTTTCTCTTCCTAGTCTATTTTTGGTAACAAGGATATGTTCCAACTACAAAACCACAGGAATTATTAATTTTCCCCTACGTATTCATGCACCAGTCAATTCAGTGCTAAAATACGTAAGGCAGGCTCTCTGCTCCTCCCCGTTCAACAGGCAGCCGCATCTTCCCATCTCATGCAGTGCCATCTGCGTCCCTGAAACACGATGGTGAAGGTCTGAGTGAAGGGATTTGGCCCTGATTGGGCACCTGGTCACCAGGGCTGCTTTCAGCTCTGCCAGAAGTGGATGCTGTTGCCATCAGTGACCCTTTTCATTTACCAAGACTACTTGGTGTACTTGTTTCAGTATGAGTCCAACCAACGGCACAGTCAAGACTGAGCATGGGAACTTTGTCACCAACGGAAAGTCCATCTCCATCTTCCAGGAACAAGATCCCACCAGCACCAAATGGGGAGATGCTGGTGCTGAACATGTTGTGGAGTCCACTGGAGTCTTCACTACTGTGCAGAAAGCCGGGGCTCATTTGAAGGGTGGCACCAAAAGGGTCATCATTTCTGCACTTTGTGCTGATGCCCCCAAGTTTGTGATAAGTGTGAACCATGAGAAGTACAACAATTCCCTCAAGATCATCAGCAATGCCACCACCAACTGCTTAGCCCCCTGGCCAAGGTCATCCATGACAACTTTGGCATAGAGGAAGAACTCATGACCACAGTCCACGCCATCACTGCCACTCAGAAGTCTGTGAGTGGTACCTCTGAAACTGTGGCATGATGGCTGTGGGGTTGCCCAGAATAGCATCCCTGAATACACAGACTCTGCCAAGGCCGTGGGCAAGGTCATCCCTGAACTGAATGGGAAGCTCACTGGCATGGCTTTCTGTGTACCCACCCCTAATGTGTCAGCTATGGATCTGACCTGTTGCCTGGAGAAAGAGGCCAAACATGATGATATCAAGATGGTGGTGAAGCAGGCATCCAAGGGCCCACTCAAAGGCATCCTGGCCTACACGGAGGACCAGGTGATCTCCTGTGACTTTAACAGAGATACCCAATCTTCCACCTTCGATGCTAGGGCTGGCATTGCCCTCAATGACCATTTTGTCAAACTCATTTCCTGGTATGACAATTAGTTTGGCTGCAGCAATAGGGTAGTGGACATCATGGTCCATATGGCCCCCTAGGAATGAGAGCCCCTGGACCACCTATACCACCATGAGCACAGAGGAAAAGAGGCCCTCAGCTGCTGGGGAGTCCCTGCTCCTAAATCAGTCTCTCCACCCTGAGAACCTCCCCTCCTCCCAGTTTCCACACCAGACTCCCTGAAAATTGGGAGAAGCTTAGGGGCCATACTATTACCCAACCATCAGTAAAGTTCACTGCACCCAGCTCAAAAACATATGTAAGGCAGAGGCTGGGGATATAGTTCAATTCCTAGCACTGCAAAGAAAAAAAAAAAGACCTATAAGGCATCAATTGATAAATTCAGAGTCTTTTCCCCAGCGTAGAGAATTGTGATACAAGGTGAGGTCCCATTTGTTGTGGTCTCAACTCCATTATCCTATCTCTCAGAGGTCCTCCCCAAACCTTAGCCCAACACTGCCATTTCCCAAAAGCTGCCTCCCTGAACTGTCACCTCCTGGCTCTGAGGGGTGGCCTTGGTGGGGCTGGTGGAGGAATGCTCAGGAGGTCTGCTTTACCTGTTCATGTTATTCACCATGGCTGTCCTGAAAAGACACCACATCCTCTGCCAGGTCTTTAGACACTGAACGGTGATGGTCCAGCCAACACACACAAGTGAGCAATCACCACGAGAAGGCCCTCAGCAACTGGACCCCTCTGTGACACCTGCTCTCATCAGTTCCAAGTATGGGCTGCAGCCATTTTGTCTCTCCTGGGGTCTCTCGGAGTCCTTGCCATCATCTTCTTCCTTTTTGTGACATTTCTGGGCTCACTAAGCATTAGTTCACTATCTTGGAAGAACTTGAACTCCATGTGCATTCTTTTTACTCCCTTGCACATAGTAGGGGCTTAAGGTATGCTTATAGAATACTGACCTGGGCTGCCTCACTACCAAGTTCATTATGAGGAACAAGTATATTTGATTATGAAGAACAATGATGTTTGAAAAATGCTAATATAAAAATATAATGTACTATACAAGTAAACATGATTTAACACATAATGACTACTTAGTAAATGGTCACTTAATAAATATTAATCTGCATAAGCTACGAGGGTTGACTGCAAGCCACTATTACACCACTATTTCTTTGTATTAAAACAGTTATGTTTTGATTAAAGAAAAGAAAAAATGACTGCAGGTCAATTTTAACCAAATTCTTTTAAAACATTTGGTTGTAGCTTGGGATTTGCCTTTTACAAAATATTTTAACTTCTCAGTTTTTGACAGGATACTATCAACTTATTTGTGAATAAGCTTTGCAAAACTAATTGCAGAAGTTTTGATTGGGAGGCAAGAACTTGCTCATCCTGTTTTGAGAAAAGTCTGCATGTGCTCTTTGGTGATCTTCCAGGAAGAAAATCGAGAAGCGCTCTCTGGGGGATGAATTTCCTCCACCTTTGTTTTCCCCCTCCTTATAAGGGTGGAGCAAGTTCCCATTCATCTGCAAGCAAAGCATACTCCAAATTTTCCAAATGAGAAGTAAAGTTTGCCACGTACACATCTGGTACCTTAGCTCTGTGAGTCTACTCTAGGTTAATAATAAAGCATATTTATATTTTATGAACTCACCAAAAACTCAGTTTTGAGTTGATTATTAATTCATGCAAAAAGTATAATTGAGGTAATTGATAGTAACAACAGTTAAAGTAAAACATTAACCATTCGCTCTTTGTAAAATTTCAGATTCTAGCCGTTTATCAAATTAGGTCACCAGAAATTAAATTATGTGTTCTGAATTAGTATAACTCTATAAAATTGCCTTTACTAATTATAAATTAACACTGCTGTTTTTGACATTCTGAAGTACTGACATAATTCCTATGGGATGAAGATTTCTGTACCTTTTTATATGTCTGTTACAAAGATTAACAATGCTGGAAGAGCCACCACTCAGAAAGTATACTGGATGCTCTAGGGACATGCTTTACTGAATTTAATTCCTATTGCCATCTTTCTAGGTTGATACTGTAATTCTTAACTTACAGAAAAGAAAACCAAGACCAAATTAAACCACTTTCTCACAGCCAAGAATTGCTTAGCACAGGATTCAAACAATGATCTGTTTGACCTTGAAGTCTACAACCTCAATCAATGCTGTTTGTTATTAAACAACTGTTTGCCTAAGATAAGGATTCTAGTAATCGATTATTCTTATAAAATGATAGGAGGTGATCTACAGAGGGAAGGAGCTACATTCTGGAGCCAGAAGCCTGGGAGAGGCAGTAAGCTACAAGCAGGGTGGTCTGTGGCACATAGAAGCTTGCCTGGAAATTCCCAGATTCTTTACACCAGGAAACTGGGGGCGGGGGTGGAGGACAAAAAATGGAGTTAAGTCAACCAAGCCTGCCAGGGAAAATGTCTCTTTATGACTTGGACATTGCAGGGGAGCAGTTTCACAGGCAAAGATGTCAAGAACGTTTAGGAGACACATAAGCATAGGAGTTCACCTTTGATATCAGGGTCTTCAATGAATCACAGATTAAGAACTCCTGATTCAAGCCATGGTATGTCCCAGTTTTCTTATCTTTTGGGAAACTCTATATCAAACAAAAAGCTCAATCCCAGCATTCACCTAAATGTGATTATGTTCTCCCCACCCTCTGAGTCAGCAGGCTTTAACGGTGTTCTGTGGAGCCTTTCAAGTTCCGCAGTTGCTGGGGAGCAGAGGGAAGGGTTGGAACTGCAAGTGGGCATCCCCACACCTTGATGGGAACAGCTTTGGGGACACTGTACTGAAGAACATACGCTTAACTCTACCACTGTCTAGTGACTTGATTTATGTCTTAGTGTCCTCATCTATGTAAAGGTGGGAACAGTTCCACTTTGTAGGTCTGAATGATGATTCAAGGACCTAATTCCTGCATAACATTCAGAACAGTGCTTGAGAGGAAGCGCTCAGTACTTTTGACTAGTCTTTTGTTTGATCATGCTTTTTTATGTAATGTTGTTATAATCCAAGGCATTGAAACTAAAAACTGAAAACTGCATCCTCTGTGATCTCTGATCTTCTTCATGTCTAAATTGTTTAAATTGCCTTTTTCTGTTTAATTTTTACTTGTTATATATTATTTTCACAGTAAATGAGATGTAATTTATTCTCAAACTGCCTCCTTTGAACCAACAAAGTGCCCTCCCCAGAAGCTGCAAGAGTTGTTATCCCTACCTTTTCCCAGTGAGAAGCTTGGAAGTTGCCTTTATTTCTTGGCTGTAGCTTCAGATAAAAGAGATTGAGACAACCTAAAATAGTCTGGTATTTTGTCTGGAAACTAAGACTGTCTTAGTCCATTCATGCTGCTAATAATAATATATTGTAAATTAGTTTGCTTATAAATACCAAAAATTTATTTCTCAGAGCTCTATAAAGACTGGAAGTCCAAAATCAAAGCACCTGTAGATTGGATATCTGAGGAGGTCCATGTTCTGGTTCAAAGACAGGGCTTTTGTGCTGTGTCCTACTTGGTGGAAAGGACAGATGCACCCTTAGAAGTCTCTTGTTGAAGGGCTTTAATCTCAGGGCTCCACCCTTATGATCTGAGCACCTCTCAAAATCACATCTCTTAATACCATCAGCTTGGGTGTTAGGGTTATGACACATGAATTTTGGGCAAAGCAAGCATTCAGAACTCACCATACTTACAAAATGGTTAAATAGCATATGCTTATTTTTCCAAAAAGAAGAAGGAAATGAGCCACGTTGAGTGGTTATCTTTTCTTTGCCATTCACCTTGCTCCTGTGCTTCATTTTGCTTCTCACTAAGTTGCTTAGGACCTCGCTAAGTTGCTGAGGCTGGCTTTGAACTTGCGATCCTCCTGCCTCGGCCTCCGGAGCTGTTGGGATGACAGGCGTGCTCCACCTCACCCAGCTGTATTAGTTTATTTTGCCATATACTGTCTCTGCCTTTGTAAATAACTCCTTTATTTTACTTCACAAATTAATCTGAGGGTGTAATCTACTTCCTTTAAGAACTTAACCCAGTTCCTTAAAGGGTTTCCTCCCTACTCTCCCCAGAGGCATATACCTGTCTAAATTTTGTGGTTTTTAGTCCTTTGCTTAAAAAAAGAAAAAAAAAAGTCATCCCACCATATATGTGCATCAAAACATACATTGTTCCGTTTTAGCTGTTCTGATTCATGAAAACGGACTGGTTGAAAGTCTCCCTTTGCCACCCTGTCCCATTTCTTTTTCTCTGTTAATTTGGAAATCACACATTCCCTTTCTAGGTAGTCTGTACTTATTTTAAAAATTCCAATGCTCATGTACAACTTAAGCCTCAATTTAACGAAACCTTTACTTTTCCTTTAAATACTGGAGTCTCTGAATACTTCACTCTGTTTACTTTCTGAGTTTCAATGTGATTTTTCCCCCAGCACTTTGGTGCTTGCTTATTTTTGTACTTGCAAACAGTGGATATTGTTGATTTTATTATTTCATGTAATCAGTGATTGCTTAGATTTATCCATATGCTTATAATTTTCTTCACTTCCATTTTTCATGCATCTGAGATATTCCTCTGGGATTATTTTCCTTCTTCTTTTTTAGAGAGACACAACTTTATTTAGTTTTTCACATGGCCTTAGTTGCTCCAACACTTAGTTGTGTACGTGGTGCTGGGGTTTGAACCCAGGTCCTCGTGCTTGCCAGGCAAGCGCCGAAACCACTGAGCCACCGCTCCAGCCCCTATTTTCCTTCTTCTAAGAGAGCATACTTTAGAAATTCTTTAGTGAAGTCATGTTGCTCATCAACTCTGACTTCCCCTGCAAATGTTCTTTATTTTGCCCTTATTCTTAAAGACAGTTTCTCTAAGTTTCTCTTAGTACTTTAAGATAATACACCATAACCTTTTGACTTCTACTCTTGCAGTCGACAAAGTAGTTGTTAATCTAATTATTTATCCTTTGGATGTAAATATTTTTTTTGCTACTTTTGAATCTTCTTTCTTTGGTGTTTTTGATTATTTTAATATATTGTCTACAGATATTTATCTTGCTTACAGAATAGATATTGTCTACCAGTTGCAAAAATGTCCCAGCCAGTTTATCACTTCAAAAATGTTTCATGGGAACTGGGGATATAGCTCAGTGGTGGAGGCTATGCTTAGCATGCATGAGGCCCTGGACTTGATCCCCAGCACCATTAAAAGAGAAGGGAGACACGAAAAGGAATTTTAAAAATAGGTGTCATTGTATTAACTCATTTAGAAGAACTTGCCAGATATATTTTAAATTTTCTCATTTCATGCCCCCAAATTTCAGTCTCCCCCAATTTCCATCTTATCCCCTTTCTGGCTGTGTTCAGACAGTCTTCTCATCAGATGTCTAGTCTGCTATAGTCCATCTGCTGAGTTTTTAATTTCAAACATAACATTCTCCAATTTACATCTGCATTTTATAATTTTAAAATTCCCTTGGTTGTTTTGACAGCCTCTTATTTCTTCACCTCATGTTCATTTCCTTTTATTATTCCCTTTAACATGTTAGACACATTTAAGATCCTGTATCTGATAATTTGATTATTGGCAGACATCAGGGGCCTCCTGTGCATTGGGTCATCCTGCTGGCTCTGGCTGGTGGGACTTCAATCCTTGATGGCTTGAGATCATGCTATCAATTCATGCTCCTTGAAAATTCCTTGGGGAATTCCTTGCTGTCTGGATTCAAAGAACATTTCCCCAGACATATTTACACTTATTTCTGCTAAGCACTTTGGTATAGTACCAACCAAGAGTTTCGAAACTAATTTTTCAGCTCTGAGCTCCTGGAACACAGATGATGCTAATTTTGGTTCTCATACTTGCTGAAGCATCAGTTTATAGAAGGAATTCTTCTCCCCTCTCCACCTTCTCTTTCCCTGTATTCTTAACTTCTCTTCTTTCCTTTTTTCTTCTTCTTTCTCTTTCCCCCTCCCTCCTTCCCTTCTTTTCTTCCTTCCTTCCTTCTGACAAAGAATCTCTCCTCTGATCAAAACTTTAGTCAGCTTCCTGAGTCCTTTCTCACTGGGCTGAAGCTTGGACTTCCCTCTCTTTCTGCAGAATCCAGTTTGAGAAGACTCCTGCTAAGTTTCTTAATCAAGAATCCCCACCCTTGGTATGCGACTGTCTGCCCAGCCACATCTCAGCACCATAGCTAATCTTCAGTAATAATCCCATCAAGTCAGTTTACCCACATACTTCCTTGATGTTTCTTCTAATTTTTCTTTGACCTCCACTCTGCTCCTTGATTCCTTGATTAAAAACCTCCATATTTTCTTTTTTTTTTTTTTTTTTTTTTTTTGAGTTAGAGTTGAGTTCATCTCTCTCTCTCTCCACCTGGGGGACCCCATGGTAGACTCCCTATACCTATTACCATGGCTCTCCTTTGATGAAGTTTGCCTTACTATCTTTTGCAATTGCCATGAATATTTTTTTCCTTAACCCCTTCCTTCCTATTTTCTCCTGCTCCAAGGCTATGATTGGCAAATAGCCCAGCAATTACCTCTGTGGAGGGGGTTTTCATCTCCCCAGTTATCTTCCCTTTATGCTTCATTTGTGGTGGTGGGGGCTTTAATCTGACTGTCTACATGACCTGGGACTCAGGATTAGGAAGATACCCTCAACATAAACACCACTATAACTGTTTTTTGGGGCCTCCAAGGACTTGCCTCACTGTCCCACAAGTTCAACCCCTGAAGTTTAAAAGATGGTTTAAAATATAATTTTAATATGCATTCTGCACTGGGAGATGCTTCCTACATAGGAAATATGCCATTTGGCCAAACATGATAGTGGAATAAATAATGTGACATTTTAAAAAGCCTTAGTAAATTAAATGTAATGCATTTTGGGGGAATAGATTTAAGGACTTGAATCATTTTGAGATATATATTTTTTGAAACAGAATGAAGAATGTGGCTTCAAAAATCTTACATTAACTATCACAGAAACAAATAGCCCTCCTTATGTTATAGTTATTCAGGAAAGAAAAAAAATAGGTCTATATATGAATGAGATCTCAAGACTAGGGCCTATGTGGGTAAAATACAGGGGTAAGTTAGTTCTGTCACCTAGTTTTTCTAAATCTGCACTGAAGCAAGAGCAAAATTCTCTGATGAACTTTTTCCCAGACCATCATGTTGGTGGATTCATTTCCTGCATTTTGTTCCTTAAATCTTTTCAATGCCCCTTGGAGTGAAAGCTGAAACAAACAAAAATTGTGAGATTGTAGATGCTAGTTCCCTATTGATACTAATTCTCAACTTTTACCCCTTGCTTAAAGAGAAAAAGACCTCCCAAGTTCTCCAGTTCAATGTCTTTTCAGCAGAAGGGTATGCATTTAGTAAAGACAAATTTCTAACTCTGTGTGTCTAAGTTGGTGATACTATCCAATAATAATACATTGCTGGAGGACACATTATTATTCTTAGAAAAACTCTGACAAAGATTAATTTTGTTGAGACTTATGCATTGCTTGCAATTTCCTTCAAAAAAGAAGTCATAGAGGACTGGAGATGTAGCTCAGTGGCAGAATGCTCGGCTAGCATATACAAGGCCCTGGGTTTAATCCCCAGTACTGGAAAAAAAAATTATAACTTAACAGAGTAACAAAATAGTGTAATAATAACTACTTCTGTGACTCAGATGTTTTATTATATTTATGCATTTCTTATAACACTTAAAGGTAGATATTGTTATGTTCAGAAATTGTGGATCAGAAAAGTTAAGAGACTTGCACAAGATTAAGAGTTAGGATATGAACCATGTCCTGATTTGTTTTATTTTTAATTATGCCATATCAAGTCCCCCTTTAATATCTTAAATACCTAAAGCCACATAAATATAAAAACTTAGAGCTGGGAAGAACTTCCATAGAAGTCCTGTGGTCAAACCTTCTAATTTTATAGATGAAGAAACCAAGATGCAGAGAAGGTAAGTAATCAAAACCACATAATTAGAACTCAGATCATTTGATTGATCTGTTTCTTAAATGAATTCATTAAGTATTTATATTAAGCACCTGCTAGGGGCCTTTTGATAACTCCCTTAACCAGGTATCAAAAACAAAGAAAAACATTTTCTGCCTGACGCAGTTTACCATACAGTAGGGGAATAAATGCAATAAACACACAACTGGCAGCTACTCTGTCAACTCTGGGGAGTCCAGCCAACCTCTAGCAGAGATACGGCTTTCAATTTGTGGGTTTAGAGAAGGCTTTCAAGCTGGATATTGAAGGATGTGTTTTGAAACTTGCCTTTGCAAACTACTGTAAACAATGTAAGAGTGCATTTGCATTAGGCATGAGGTCAGATTTGCTTTGCTTTACCTTGTCATTGTGTGTGTGTGCGCGCACGTGCATGTGCCCATGCACACGTGCACTATTGGGGATTGAATCCAGGACTTCACACATACTAGGTAAGTGCTCTTTCACTAAGCTACATCCCCAGCCTTTTCCTTGGTATTTAAGTCCTTCCACTGTGATTTAATCACATGGCTTATGAGTACATTCTCAGGTAGACCGAATTCAAGTGAACGAACGAACGAAATTCCTTCTTACTTTTAGATAGCTCAATATAATTTTTGATTGATTAAATAAAGGGAAATGACTTAGATGGTGTCTCCTTTTCTCCTACATCTCTGACTATTCCTTCTCAGATTCTTTTGTGAGCTCTTCTTCTTTTCTTTTCCCCCTGAAGTCCTGGGAATTAAACCCAGGATCTTGCACATGCTGGGCAATTGCTCTATTACCGAGCCAAACTCCAGCCTGAGCTCATTTTCTTCTGTTTCTTCATTATTTTACTTCTCAGTTACTATCATGGTCCATTATCCTTTTCCTTTTCCATACTCTCTTTGCTCTGAACATCTCATTTAGTGTCATTATTTAATTTCTGAATTTGAAATCTATAGTTTGAATGTAAAAATCAAAGATATATCAATAATGAAGATGACGATGACAATGACAGAGAATGTAGCCTAGTATTTAAGCGAATACATTTTAGGGTCAGACTATTCTAGACGTGAATTTCAGCTTTATCATTTGCAAGCATTGTGATACTCTTTTAACTATTAAGATTTTTCTGTTGTAAAATGTGATAGCAATATGCATGTCTTGTGATAGCAATATGAAAGTCACAAGACTCTTGTAAAATTCAATTCAGTAATGAGCATAAAGGCCTTCCCTGAAGCTCCACACACCTAAGAAGCAGCAATTATGCTAAGTATTGTTTTGATGATGTCTGTTGATTGGCACCTCCTCAGTTGGAAGTTCTATTTTTTTTAAAGAGGTAAGGACAGTAAGAGAGAGAGAGGGGGAGAGAGAGAGAGAGAGAGAGAGAGACTCCATTTTATTTAGTTTTTCATGTGGCTTTTGTTGTTCTGAGACTTTGCTGTGTATGTGGTGCTGGTATTTGAACCTGCGTACTTGCGAATGCCAGGCAAGCGCTATAACCGCTAAACCACTGCTCCAGGCCCCTCAGTTGGAAGTTCTAACCCAGCCTCTCTGTTGAGCTTCAGACACGGATATCTGACTGCCAATGGGATGTCCTTCTAAGACCCACCCAGCACTTGGTGGCTTACCTGTCCGCACAACCAGGCTTTCTTATCTCAGAAGCACTGGCACCCTCCTATCATTTACACAGAAAACCTTTCCCTGAGCAACTGATAACCAACAATCTGGATCATTCTCCCCATCCAGCAGAGTGTGGCTGCTTCTTCCCATCTGCCATGGGCTCTGCCACCATTGACAGAGTCTCCTCATCTACCTCTCCTCCTACTTACTCCACGCCCCCCCCCCCCCATCAGCTTGTGCTTTCTGAAGTGCACATTTAATCATGCGGCTTCCTTGCTTGAGACCCAGGGGTCCTGATTGTGGCCTGGAATAGGAAGCTCCACCCAGATACATCCCTGGCCTTGTCTTGCTTTTGGAGTCTGAGCTGCACTCTTCTTCCCATCCTCCACTTACATTTTGATAACGCAGTGCAAAACAACTGCAGTTACTTTCGACAGCCACTCCCTGAGGTCACGGCTGTGCTGGCATCCGCTGGCAATGCCACTCTTCTGATTTATATGCCAAATTCCGCCTTTACTCCACCTTATTTACCTAGCAAACACCTGCATAACCTTCAAGGCGCGGTTTAGTGCGGCTCTTCTTGTGCACATTTCCCCAGGGGTGGGTGTGGGTGGTCAGGGTGACTATCCTACCCCCAAAACTTCCACCAAGACACTGTTAATACTTCATCAGCTCCTTGCTTCATGGTTTTTTCCTTACTGTTAGATTGAGACCAAAATTTTTATTGCAGCATCTACAGGGTTTTGAATGTTCCAGGAATAAAAGATATTTGTTAGATAAATGCTTTTCCAAAATACCAAATCAAATCACTGAAACCATTCAGTTCATATTGAAACCCTAATTGGGAAATAGATAGTAAATATTTACAGTTTCTCTTAATAGAAAGTTCTCCATTGTGTGTAGGATACAGTTATAATGCAACTTACAGTGTTTATGCTGTACAAAACAAAATTTCCACTGGGCTTGAGGAACTGTACAGTGTCTTTTACATGTCATGGAAGGCCCTTCTCCCAGGTAATGGTGCTCCTTAGAAAAAAGCTGAAGCCAGGACACCCGCTCCCTGCTTTCGAGTCAGGAAAGATGGCTGCAGTGGGGCCTTTTCCTCTGCGAAAGGTAGCTCAAAGCTGTGGTGGCTTAGAACTCTGGATCATATATCATTATTGAGTTTTACTTAAACCTGTCTCTGTACTGGAGTGAAGCATAGTCCAAAATGGCCTCATACTTTAAATTTCATGCACCTAGCTTGATGTGTAAACAAATTAACCTAATCTGAGAAGATAACTCTTGTAACCAAACAACAGAGTATTGACCAATCACAGCAGCCATACCTCAGCCAATCATGGGCTGCCCATTGATCAGCCCATGCCATGTATGGCAAATGCTGATTGCAGCCAATCAGGTTGTCACATCCTTTTCTCTTGCTATAAATACAACGTGCGCATGCAGTGGGATGGGGTGTTCTGAACCATCAGCAATTGGGAGACTTTTCCTCGCTCAAACTTTGTTAATTTAACTGGTCTCAGTGTTTCTAATAGCATCCTCAACAAAACAATAAATTTGTAGGTAAATGGCAAGACCAAGGAAAACTAGTTTTAGGTTTGCAAAAGCAGAAGACTGTAAGAACGTAAATATGGGAGAGAACTCGTGGAGTAGATTTCCTGTGCAGATTCCTCTGGCGCTGCCTCTGGGATGAGTCTAAAGTTGTCTCCACTAAAGGAAAATTCCAGTCCTGACTTTAGGAAGAAAAGCACCAAAAAAGAGGTTGCTTTTTAAATGCCTTCAGCTCAAAAATAAATTTTATGTCAAAGAGGCATATTTTGGGAGTGACACTCTGGTTTCCTTCTAGGGGATCAAGATTCCAGACAGAATCATAAAGAATTCGTGGGAAATTACCAAATAGGAGAACAGAGCTGGATGGAAGAAGAGCATTTGCAGAGGCTCAAGCCTGAGAAAGAATGTGGGGGCTGGGGAACTGCAGCAGCTTTGGATCACTAGATGGAACTTTCTACAGTGATGAGAATGTTCTGGATCTGTGCTGTCCGCCCTGGCTGCCAGTGGCCGTGTGTGGGACTGAAGTTTTCACTTTATTTCATTTTGATTAATTTAAATTGAAGTAGTACAGTGGAGTTCTACTTGGCTATTAGAACATCATCATGGAATTTGCAGCCAAATGGATGGAAACAGAAAAAAATTATGCTGAGTGAAGTATTCCTAAACTCAGAGACCTAAGGGTCAAATGTTTGCTCTCATATGTGGATGCTAGTGTAAAATCTAGGGCAGGATGATAGACAGCTGAATTTAAGTAATAAACTCACCATAGCTGAAACTCCAGGAAAGCAGGGTGAATGATGCCTAGGAATGTGGGGGGAGAAGGGAGAGAGGCCGTGAGGGAGGGACAAGGGAGTTATCAATACAACAGGGAATTCTCAACTACCATTAGAAGCCTAGCTATACACAGGCAGGCCGAGGTCCTCAGAAATGTCAACAATTATGCATGCATATGTTCATTTCAAGCTATAGTGTGGTAGGATTACAGAGGAGACATGAGCTGGTGGAATCGAGGAAGGGGGGGGATAGATCCTGCTAGTATTGACCTCAATTTACCATCTCACTCTGTCAATATCCATGTATGCATGATTATGTAACAACAACTCCCTCCCACATGTAAGTCTATGTGGATCTACCAAAAATAACATAAAAATAAAAAAAATAAATTGAAGTAGCACATATGGTTAGTGACGCCCCATCTTGTGAGCACATAGAGCTGGGAGAGATGAAGCTGGAGTGGTTAGTGGGTTGAACTTGTGGGAGGCTCTTTTTCATCATGTGGGGATCAGGAATTTAAGAGACATGGTTTTCAGGCTGTGTTCCATGGTTCACTAAGGTTTCTGTAGGGGCAAATCAGGCTGCCGGGGTGGGCTCTACCTCGCACTGCCAGTCCCAGTTCAACGTATTGGGGTTTTGTATACAGTATAATTAGGGGAGAATGACTCTTTAGGGGATGGTGAGAAATAGAATGACAGAAATGTGAGTTTCTGAGAGATCACTCTGGTTAGGAAGGGACTCGAGAACAAGGAGTGGGCATCTGTATTGACAGTCTGGACAAGAGGTGGTGCTGCGTGAAGCAGACAGTGGCAGCAGCAGAGGAGAGAAGCAGTAGATTTAAGTGACACTTAAGAGGGACATTAGATGGGCCTTGATAGGAAGTCACCTATTGGAGTAGGAGAAGTTCAGGAGTACTAATGGGTTTAGCCTCTGGAGCCTGGGTGAGTATAGGTGCTCAGAGAATATAAGAAGAAAGAAAAATTAAGAGTAGTACATTGATAATGATAATCTGGAACCTACCCACTCACACTAGTCACTACTTGAGTACATTTTCATCATAGCTGATGAACAGAGCCAAAGTTAGGCAGGCCGTTGATTTTAGACTTATTCTTCCCAGGCTGAGCTGGCTTGTGGTTAGTACCCTGGTATGAGAAGGGGTGTGTAGAGATGATTTAAGGATAGGTGTTGGATAGCTACAGACACCATCCAAATTGTTAGTACACCAGAGATTGTTTCCAGGTGACTTATTGCCTTTCAACATGAGAAATTCAAGTCAGAGTCTGCATTTTTAACAGCTCATCAGGTAATCCTTGTATGACCTGGAACAGGAAACCTACCTTTCTTGACATGTTGTACAAACTTCTAGCCCCTAGGACAAAAGAGAAGCTCAGATCAGTGTAGAGGTTTAGAAATAAAAATTAATAGGATAGATTCAGGTACCTGGTGGTCTCCAACCTGAGGGGCACTTTTGTTTCACTGGGGAAGCAGCAGCAGGGTCTGCTCTGACCCCAGGAAGCAGAACAGACCTGCGCCCCTGGGCAGTGTGCAGGAGGACATCGCCCTTGGTGGTGGGCGCAGGACAAACTGGTTGGTAAGTAAGACATGAGGGACAACCCTGGAAACACCTCCATCCTGCAAGAGTCAGCTGGGACTATTGTCATAATGGAACCTGTGATCTCATATTGATCTCAGACTCGGGGATCTGGAAGAAATCAGGGTACTTGTACAGATGAGAGAGCTGAGTTTCATAGACCACAGGTCTGTTGTTATGTGTTGTCTAAAGTAAATAGCTGGCTAGTGGGACTTCGAAACTTTACTTTTGTTGTTGTTGTTTTTTCCTTACAGGTGATGCAATGAAGTTTGAAAGTCTTCTTATCAAAGAGTGAAACATTCTTCAGTTGTGAACTCATTATTTTTTATTCTTGGCAAAGCTGCTTCTGATGGAAATCAGTACACTACAGCTGAGTTTCAACAGTGTTTTCAAATGGGTGTTGGCAAAAGGCTTATTCATTGTTTATATAGAACTCAGTGCAGATACACTTGGCTTAAGCTACTTTTACTAATTTTTAACACAATTTATTTTTATTATTTTAAAGAGAGAGGGACAGTGAGAGAAATGGAGAGAAAGAAAGAGAGTCAATCCTATTATTAGGTTTTCATGTGGCTTTTGTTGCTCTGACACTCCATTGTGTCCATGGTGCTGGGGTTCAAACTCGTGTCCCTGTGCATGCCAGGCAAGCACCATAACTGCTGAGCTACTGCTCCAGTTGCCATAGCACAATATTCTTGGACATCAATTATTAACGTAATTTTTGAGATTCTGGGAATGAAACCCAGCACATTGTACATGCTAGAAGCACTCTACCACTAAACTACATCCCCAGTCCTATTAATATGATTCTTACATAAAAGAAAAAGATAGACAAAAATTTTACAGAGCTGGGAAATCAAATTGTATCTACCCACAAACCATTCAGAAAATCTGAATATCAAATAGAACTATTGTGTGTGTTTTCAAGTTAGCAGAAATCTTAAAAGACAGGAAGGAGGTTTCAAATGGTGAGAAACAAAACCTTCTCAATCCTATATAAAGAATCGATCACTTCTCTAAAAAGTTTTGAGATTTCTCTAGAGACAAGTTGAATCATAACAGTGGTCTGAACACACTTCAGTTTTGAATAAACAAATAGCTCAAGGCAAGGTGATAATTTGACAAAAGTAGAAAAGCAGAAGTCTTCAAGAATGAAGTCCTCATGAACCAAGGTGGGCTGACTTTCTTTGGGGGGTTATGAAAACATTCTGAAATTAGACTTTCTGGATTTAGAAAGTTGTACAACTGTGTGAATCTACTAAAAACCACTGAATTTTAAACTTTAGCAGTATGAATTTTATGTAATATGAATTATATTTAAGTAAAACAGTAATTAAATAAAATGTGAAAAGACTCATTCACAAAACACACTCATACGACACAAAACTTAAAACAATTTTAACTGGAAAATTAAAAGATATATTGGTCACTGTTGAACTCAAGTTAACTGTATACAAGATTTGTTTAAATCTTTGAGTGATGAAGCATAAGAAGAGAAGGAAATCATGAGTTAAAAAAAAAGAATTGGAAGATATAACTAAGAGCAACACACTAAAACAAAATTCCAGAAGAGCAAAATCTATGAGGTTTTAAAATTCACTTGGCAATTGTTCTATCCGTGGAAATGCAAGGGATTTCCAAAGCAGACCAGACAATCTTGGAAAAGAGCAAAAGTGGAGGACTCACACTTTCAAACTTATTACACAATGACAGCGGCCAAGACAGTGTTTCGCTAATCTGAGGAAAGACACATAGATCAATGGAACACAGTTGCGAGTCCAGAAACAAATCTATATGAAGAACAGAAGGGAGTAAAAGTAGAACTACCACATGCTCCAGCAATCTCACCTCTGGGTCTACAGCAAAGAATTGAAATCAATATCTTAAAGAGACATCTGCACCCCCATGCATTGCATTATTCATAAGAGTCAAAACACGGAAGCAGCCTAAATGTCCACTGAAGCTGGATGGATTAAAAAAGTGTAATATATACACACAGTAGGGTGCTGTTCCAATAAGAAATAAGAAACTGCTGTTTGGGACAACATGGAGGAAACCAGAGGACATGGTGCTAAGTGAAATAAGCCAAAAACTAAAGGACAAATACTACGTGATTGCACTTATTATGATTTTTGGTACTGGAGATTGGACCCAGGGGCACTCAACCACTGAGCCACATCCCTGATCTTTTTTATTTTTTGAGATAGGGTCTTGCTAAGTTGTTTAGGGCCTACGTTGCTGATGCTGGCTTTGAACTTGTGATCCTCCTGCCTTAGGCTCCAGAGCAGCTGGGATTACAGGAGTGTGCCACTATATCCAGCTAATCCAACTTATTTTTAAAATTTAATTTCCTTCATTATATTTTTCTCTTCCAGGTGGTTTACAATTAGTAGCACAATTCCACTTACATGAGACACTTAAATTAGTTAAACTCATAGATGCAGACAGGAAAAGGGTGGTTGCTGGAGACTAAGGGGAGGAGAACAGGGGAGCTACTAAGAAAAGGTGACTATGATGGAGCTGGGGCCTTCTATGGAAACCCAGGCAACATGAAAACCCCCTCCAACTTAATTCTTATGATCAAGTCAGAAAGATTTCAGATGTGTCACTCAGAGTAACAGGCATGAGTTTATTGAAGGGATAGGAAAAGGGAACCACTCTCAAAAGAAAGAGTGGATCTTCTCAGAGAGGAGAGGGACAATGGGCCTTTTCTGTACTCTAGTTTTTGGGGGGATCCCAGAGAAATTTCCAGAGAGTCCAGCCCAAGTTTACCTCGAGAGAGAGAGAGAGAGAGAGAGAATCAATTTTACTGAGTTTTTCACATGGCTTTTGTTGCTCTGACACTTAGTTGTGTACGTGTGTGCTGGGGTTTGAACCCACATACCTGTGCACGACGGGCAAGCACCGTAATCACCAAGCCACCACTCCAGCCCCCACCTCTTGACTTTTGACAGTCAATAAGTTGGCAGACTTTCAAGTTCTTACTGCCATGGCAACACTAGGTCACCATGGCCCCTGCTGACTGGTTCTAATTGGATTCTTAACCATGCGTTTTTACAGATTTTCTGGTTAAAGGATCTACCTTATGTCTCTGAGTTTCAGGATATGGTCACAAAGGTTTCCTCATTCAGGGTAACTTGAGTTTCTCCTATTAACATTATTTTGGGCTTGCATTTCTTCTGCAGATAACAGGTACCTAGCTGAGGAATGTGACATAGTCTGTTCACTTAGGCCAGGCAGAGCTGTAGGTAAATTGCTTCTTTGAAAAGAAAGTATATGGGGTCAGTGCAGTGTGCCCGTTTTATAGAATTATTCTTTTAACTTTGTGTTCCACCATTCCCATCTGTCTGTCCCATAACATTACAAAGTTTCATTTGTACAAAAGGAATAAGCCCTAGAGTCCTGGGGTACTGTACACTTAGAAATTTGATTCTAGGGTAGATCTTGTGTTTCTCTCTCTCTCTCTCTCTCTCTCTCTCTCTCTCACACACACACACACACACACACACACATTAAAGAGGATGGGGGGATTTCAGAGGTGATGTGTGAATGTTCATGGCCTAGATTGTGATAGCTTCGTTGATTTATACTTATCTCTAAATTCATCAAACTGTACACATTAACCATGTCCAGCATTTTATATGCCAATCGTACCTCAATAAAGTGGCTTAAAAACAATATGCTTCTTCACTTATGGACAATTGATTTTAGACATGACTGCCAAGACAATTTAAAAGGAAAAGAATACTTTCAAATCTGATTCTGAGACACTTGAATATCAAGACATCTATAGAATGAACAAATTGGATCCCCCCCCTTCATGCCATGTTCAAAAATTAACTCGAAATGGACTATGGACCTAAATAAAAGAACTGAAGCTATAAATATTTAAAAAAAAAAACATAGGATGAATCTTTATGGTGTTTGGATACAATCAGTGATTTCTAAACACCCAAAGTACAGTAACAAAAGAAAAGATGTTTAACTGGATTGTGTGGCAGATGATACCATCATGAAGGCAAAAGCCCACAGAGTGGAAGAAAGTATTTACAAATCACCTGATAAGGTCTTTGTAAATCGGTCTTTTGTTACAGGACTCATTCCAACCAAAACCTACGAGGAATTGAAGAAAAAAATATTTTTCTTCTAAAAATGAATAAACGAAGTGTGGTATGCTTGTGAAATGGAAGAGTATTTGCTAATAAAGGGGATGAAGTAGATATTGTAACATGGAAAAACTCTGAAATCATTCTTAAATTAAAGAAGCCAGCCACAAGAAAACATATATTGTATGATTTTATTTATATGAAATGTCTAGAAGAGGCAAATTTATAAAGGTGAAAATAGATTAGTGGGTATGTAGCACCAAGGGTGGGGGTGGGACGTGATGGGTAATGGATATAGGATTTGGGGAAGTGAGTAATAAAAGTGTTCTAAAGTTAGATTATGGAAATGTTTGAACGAATGTGTGAATACATTTTTAAAAAGGTATTATACACTTAAAGTGATTGAATTTTATGGCATGTGACCTATCTCAATAAAGATTAAAAAAAACCCTTTAGGAAAACTGATATTCCTACAAATTGTGTAATGACTTCATTTTTCAGAATCCTGTAAACTAAAACTCTTGTGACTTGTTAATTCTGTAATCCTTAGACCAAACGGTCATAAGCCTCTTCCTATCTATGAATGTCCGGGACAAACTCCAGGCAGGAACCCCTTGGCTTAATGAGGAGCCTTAGAATACAGACCAGTGCAGTCGTCCCCATTACCTTTGGAGACACATTACAAGATTCCCAGGGGACACCTGAAACCTCAGAGCCCACAAGATTTCATCATGCACCTCACAATGGGATACATATTAAAACTTATGAATTATTTCAGGAATTTTGCATTTAATATTTTTGGACTGCAATTAACTTGATAAAATGAAAGCACAGAGGGTAAAACTTCAGATAAAGGGGGATTACTGTAGAGTCTTTTCATCAACAAAATTGGTCAAGGAATTCTTATTTCAGAAAAGCAGGCTTTTTTTGCTAGATGAAGTCTTCCAAATCTTAATAAGGGAATGAAGAATAGGGGTTTGGGGAGTGAAAACCTCACATCTAGGTTAGCAAGACTTGCAGAAGATAGTATAACAGCAAACACGGAGTTGGCAGACATGGAAGTACTGTTTTCGGAAAGTTCCTAGGCACTGGAAAGAAATGGTTAAAGGGCGGATCCCTGCCCTAAGGGAATTGAAGTCTAAGGAGATAAACACCTTTAAGACTCTGTGCTGGGACTGGAGCGGTGGCTAGCTGGTTACGGTGATTCTCCAGCATGCGCAAGTACATGGGTTCAAACCCCAGGACCCACGTACACAACTAAGTGTCAGAGCAACAAGGGCCATGTGAAAAACTAAAAAAGTTGATTCTGTCTGTCTGTCTCTCTCACTGTCCTTATCTCTTAAAAAAAAAATAAAAAAATAAAAGATTCTGTGTTTAGTACCACGGGAGAGAGCCAGAAATTTAAGAGCAAGGAGGAGAGTTAGCCAACCTGGCTGGGAAAGCAAAGAGTCCTTGGATCCTAGAAGGCATCAGGATTGGCAGGGCTGCCAGTAGGCCCAGCCATTTGGAGTGTGTATTAGGGAGACACAGGGGTCTGGGAGAGCCAGGGTTGTCTTCTGCGATGCCATGTTTACGCTTCTCTAAGGCAGGCAGTAAATAAGAGCCAAAGTGTTGCAGATATGAGAAGGAAATGCCTTTGACCTGTTTTAATTTCCTGTTTAAAATCTCCTGTACAGAACTGCTAAAAATAGAGAGGAGAAACAAACAGAGCTAGTCCTCATTTATTTCTTAACTTTATCTTTCTTTTTCAAAGATATTTATTAAGCAATCAGGAACGTTGAATATAGACTAGGTATTAGATGATATTAATGCATTACGATTACTGTTTACGTGTGGCAGTAGTCACTGGTCATATGTTGCTTTTGTAGGGACACAAAATACTGAGTACAAAATTCTGTTATGCCTGGAATTTGCTTTAAAATATTTCAGAAAAAAATGGGGGAGAAGAGATGATATAGGATGGCAAAATGCTGATTAAAACCCAAGGGCACACATACAGGGTCTTATTATAATTATGCTGTCTTCATTTGTATATTCTTAAAATAAAAAAGAGTATTTAAAGGAAATGTAAAATGTGTGTGATGACTTAAAAAATGCTGCTGCTGCTGCTAGGGTAAAGAATTTCCCCAAATCAATATCCAAACAAGACTCACATGCTACATTCAGGCTATGCCCCTCATCCTTTCTACATCTGTGGCAAGTCCTTCTCTTTTTATTCTAAGAAAGAATAAAGCAAGAAGCCATTGATTTATAAAAAAAAAAAAAGGAATAAATGGTCTTACATATTATCTCACATTCTGCATTTGTCTGGTTACTTCCTCAAGGCGTCAATATTATTTAACCAGCACACCTGCCCTTGTCTAGCACATACATTGGAAATTAGCACTAAGAGCTTGATGAAACCCAGTGTCAATTTCTGGTAAAAGTAAGTTCCGTGAATTCATATTGCATGACGTCAAGAAGCACGAAATGTCTCCTTTTTAGCAACCTTAAAATTGGTGCCTGGGTTCAGGTGACAGCCTGATCTCTTTATTGCAAAACAGCACCCCACCCCCACCCCTTGTTAACTTTGGAGGACACCATGGCCCTTAACATGCGGCAGATACCCAGTTCCCTAACACAGCTCACCCAATGGCTTCAGCGTTTGCAGGCTATTGTCTGAATTGGTGATTTCACTGGGAGTTCCAAACTGGCTATTTCCTAATTCTGTCATTCTTTCTAGACTTAACATTGTGGATAGTTCTGTAATAATATTGTAAAAACCTTTCCTTGGCAAATTAGGGCAGTTTGGTTACATTGAAATGTAGCTCATACAAGAAAATCAGGGAAACGCTTCCTTTTTTCAATGCTGTCAATGTTGAGAGTAAGGAGTTGCTGCATCGCTTCCTCCAATAGTGACTAAAGAAACAATTTTTTTTTGTTTTGTCTTTTTTAAAACTATCATTGTGCACATATGGATTTTTATGTGTTCAATGTTTTTCCAACCAGTTGAAGTCATTGTTCTATTTTCAAGCTTAACTGTCACATCATTTGACAATGGGACATCCTTCAAGTGGATTTCTGGTTTCAGTTGGTATTTTCCTTGTTTGTTGGCAGAAGATTTGCCCTTAATCTAGAATTAGCCATATCTCCAAGGAACCTTAGTTCTTTTGAATGGGAAATGCATTTTAGAGATATGGTTTAGGTGATGTGGGAGCCAGTTGCTATTGGTTTGTCATTTGTTCTAAATATTTCAGTTGACAGAACTAAGAAATACATATTTTTAGAAATAAAAATACATTTTCATAGTAATATTTTCAATTTATACTAACTGCAGAGTTTTTACTTAACTTTTTTTTGTCCTCCCTTTCTCTGACACGGAAAATCTTAGTTTCTAGCAACATAAATGTAATTATGTGCTTTATCTTATGTATAAACTAGTTTAGATCTACCAATATCAAATAAGACTACTAAATTAAGTTAAAACAATGCTGCAGCCCCCTTTGTCCCTAGAATGTATTCCACTTAGAATTTATAGTGAACAAACTTTGAAGGTAACCTGGTATAATTCTTCTTTCTGCATGATCATACCACCGACTTATTATTTTTTGTTGATTAATTTTATTTGCATCTGATGGATTTCCTTTTTATTAATTTAATTTTAAAATGTAAAACATGTATAAGGTTCTAAAATCTTGTATAGCAAATTATTTAAAGAAGCCTTGCTTCTACCACTATTCCTTTTTCATATTCTTTTTCTCACCCCGTAGGAAATCATTTTCAAATACAATTTGTTTCATTTTCGTGTCTCTTTTTGCAAATATAAATGTGTGTATCTGTGTGCGCACAAAGTTATTCTCAAAAGAAAAAAGCAAGGTAACAAGTCTTACGGGATACTATAATGCTAATTTATTTTTCAGGGCTGAGGACAGAACTCGGGGTCTTGCGCATTCTAGGCAAGCACTCTGCCACTGAGCTAAATCTCCAACCCTTATAATGCCAATTTTTTAAAAAAATTGTAGCTGGGGATAGAATCTAGGTTCTTATGCATACTAAGAACATTGGGTGCTACTGAGCTACACACTAAGCCCTATAGTACTGATTTTTATGTGGGAAAGGAGCAGCCAGAAGCTGTGTAAATGTCTACATTAATATTTGTTTCCTCTTCCTTAAATTATATTTCTATTTACCACAAGCAATGATGTACTATACTGACTTCCTGTATTTTCATAATTTTTGAAATATTTCCAAGTTTATTTTCTCTTGGCCTGTTTACATAGCCGAAAAAGTCCTGAGTTGGTCAGGAGGAGATCCTCAGCATTGTCTGAAAACGGAGCGATTTCATCCCTGTAGTGGCTGCTGCGGTCCGCTAGATGGCAATGCAACACAGAGAGCTATTAAAACCAAGCGAGTAACAGAAAATTTAATCTACTATTTATTTTTGTTAAAAAGTTAAATGTAAAATATTCTCTTTATTAAAAAAGATTCAGTGAATAAGCCTTTCTTCTTCAAAGAATATAAGCATAACTCTACTGGAGCTAGTATTAGATACTAGCATTGTCTTTCCATTGTTTAAGGCTGAAAATTCAGTTCTGAAATTACATCCCTTCAGAGAGGAGCAGCAATGAAATTCAGAAAATTAATTTTTTGGCCGCTAATACTTTAAAATTTGTTGTGTTTAGATGAGTTCAACAAAATTCGCTCAATATAGTCACAGATAATGATCTTTCCAAAATAGTATTTTAAATTTTATATGTAATGTGAACTCATTTATTAAAATATTAATTTAATAATGTATATCTTGACAGATTTTAAAACATTCCTTATGATAAAACTAAGACTTTTCTGCCAAAAACATATTTCTCATTCTTGCAGAAAAGCTGTAGTAATAAATTTTAATATAGAATGAAATCATGTTTAAATCAGAATGTCTTAACAATGATTCTTTATTCTGTAGCACTTCAAGTGTATCATGGTGAGGAAATTACTGGTGTTGCAAATTTGCTTAGTTCTTTCAAAGTTCTAATTTTTGTATTGTGCCATTATAAATAATATACTTAACATGTTCGAATTTCAAACAAAGGCATGTAACTTTTCCCAACCAGAAATTGTGAAAACTAGAAAAAGTTCATTGAAAGGAAGAATGCTAGTTATTGCTCAATGATAAAGGTGGCAATAGAAGGTGAGACAAATAAATTGAGGTAACTGCTGATAATTCAAGTAAAGTATATTGCAGTAAATACCACAATTACTGATATTTGTATCTTAATCTCACTGTAAATTGCCCATAGGAAAATCTTCAGTTTACATTATTTAAGGTCAGAATAGAAAGTGAGATTAGTTTCTATGTACTTCCATAAATCTGAAGCTATATTCTTTTCTTTGAAAAAATCATTATTAAAATAGTTACCAAATTAATAAAAATCATGTTCTATGGCACAATTTTACACTGACGCTTCAATTTCAGTAGATAATTCCAGCAAATATGTCTTGGAAAGTGTCCTCTTTTCTGATAGAGGATAACATGGGAATTTTGCATCAATGTTTTGCAATTATCTTGCACGTGGTTTCTAGCTGGTTCCTGAAATCCCAGCGTCTAGGTTTTTACTTAACAGCATGTAATCTCTGTGCCGTTTATATCATATTTGTTTTTTATTCAGTTTGAACACACAAAATACGTGATGCTGGCCACTTCCAGCCCTAACACGGGAAGCAAGGAAGACACATATGCTGTGGTGGTTCCTTCTGCTGTGAGTTCTTCCACTCGGGAATCGTTCCCTGAAGCTTCTTAGGGAGCATAGACGCTTGCAGCAGAAAGCAACGTTCCAGGCAGCCCTGTTGAAAGTGGCCATTCCTGGCGGAGACACTTTTCAGGGTGGGTGCCAGGACCTCCTGGGTAGAGAAGCCACTTGTCAGGGCCAAGTGGTGGCCTAATAGAAACAGGTTTAAAATGAAAATTACAATAAAACTCAGGAATAGTACCAGTTCTATGAAAAGTACCGTTGTAGTTGTATTTACACCCTACCTGCTTGCAAAGAACTTGAGGTATCAAAAGATAAATAAATATGAGGAAGTCAAGAGACAGGGAAACTTCACATCTGTTTTTTATTTTCACATCTGTTTTAAGCTTCATGAAAACCCATTTAATGCCAGCGAGAAAAGTACCGGCCCGCTATTAGATACCTTCAGCTACCAAATTCCATTATAAATGAGAATTAAGATGAACACATGGGAGAATGCTCTTCAAACCTGATTCAAGGTACTAGTTACTGTGAAGGCGTAAGAACATGATTATATGTGAATGTTTAATATCACTCTAGCTCTGTCACCTTTATTGCTCCTTCAATAATTTCAAAATTGTCATATCTTTTAAAAAATTAGAGAAATGTTATAATTAAGAGAGGAAAACAATTTTTTTGCAGGTTGGAAAATATAAAGGAAAGATGAAAATTATATGTAAGCCTATTAATGTTTTAGCTCATTCATATTTACTCGTTTATTTACATTTACTCTAATAATTGTACATATTTTGAATCCTGAATTTTTATTTAACATCAGATCATGATAAATTTCCATGTCATTAAAGATGCTTTTAAAGCATCTTTATAATGACCAGATAACATTGTATCACATGGACAGATCATAAATAATTCATTTAACTACTTACCTATCATTTGATATTTTGATTACTGCTGATATTTCATTATAAATAACACTGCAGTGAACATCTTTGCATATGCATCTATGAATTTATCTCAAATTATTTCTGTAGGAGCAGAATTACTGATTAAAGGTCTATATATATTTTTCAGGTGATTCTCAAAGTTGCTTTCCTAAAATTAATATAAATTTAATTTCTTACAAACAAAGGATGCCTGCCTGTTTTAGTGAGCACTGAGAATTAACATTTGAAGTCTATTTTGTGAATTTACTTATGCTTGTTTATAGCTTTGTGCTTAGTTTTTTAATGAATGGAAGTTTTATTTTTATTACATCATCCTTTTCTGTTATTCTTTGAGTTGCCTTTAATCTTACAAAATCTTCTCTTATCTTTATACCAGTTAGAAGGCACATTTGTTTTTATTTAGTTTTTTTTTTAAAGAGAGGAGGACAGAGAGAGAGAGAGAGAAAGAGAGAGACAGTGGAGACAGAGAGAATTTTTATTGAGCTTTTCACATGGCTTTCGTTGCTCTGACACTTAGATGTGTATGTGGGTGCTGGGGTTTGAACCCGTGTACTTTTGCCTGCTGGGCAAGCCCTGTAACCGCCCAGCCACCGCTCCAGCCCCTTTATTTATTATTTTAGAATTTCACTGTTTACATTAAATTTTGTAATAAATCCATTTGTAAATAAGTTGCATGCTTAATTATTTTCCAAATAAGTGTTTTTCAAAAAACATTTTGCTGAACAAATTGTCCACCTTTTTTGCATTTGTTTATGATGTTTCTTAACAATATGCTAATTTCTTATACATTAAGATTTTTCAAATTGTTTTTGCTCTCTCTTAATTCTGGCATTCATAACTATATATCATGTAGTTATTATAATACTATAATAATGTTAATCACATCTTTCTTCTTGTCTTGGGGCATTCTTGCAAGTTAATTCTTCCAGAATCATTTAAGGAAGTGTCTTTCATCTTAGGTAAATTCTCATTGCCACATTATTTTTATTTGGTTTCAAGAACATATGAGAATTAATTTAGGAGGAATCATAGTAGTACATTGTTCTATCCAGAAGTATGAAGTGGTTCTAATATGTTTCAACTTACCTTTCACTATTCTTCTGTAAAAGTTCATAGTTTTCTGTAAGATGTCTGTTTATATCTTTTAGAGGTACTTCTAAGTAGTGTACATCAACCCAAATGCTACTGATTTTTGTGTTTATTTCAAATCCATTCACTTACTGAACTCTGAAGTGTTATTTAATTTTCTGGATGATCTGAGAAGATCATGTGAAAATAATGAAACTTGTCCATGTAGACTAAGACCTGGTGAAGGTAGAGTTTGATAATATCAAAACATGATTGAAATTTCTCACTAAAAGATAATATCCAATAATTTTTATATATGAATTTATATATTAGAGTTAAATCTGAGTTAACATAATAAGGTTATTATTATGTTATATTTTTATATGAGTATCATTGAAGCAGATTAAGAAATATGGAACATTTTAAAAGTAAAACAGCTACTTTTTTTCTATATATATTTTTTGATGTCACAATACTGGAGACACTGTAAGTAAAATGTTATATCTAACACTACAACAATAAAATTATACACAAAGTACACATGGTCACATTCTGTATTACAATGGTTGTCTATAAATAAAATATAAATTAATTCTGAGTTCAGTTAAACATGTCTTTGTTAACTAGTTAATTTCATAAGAAACCATTTTTTTTCATACAAAGTCTTTGGCAACATAGCCCACATACTTTATGTACGCAAAAGGTTCTTAATAATGTAAACAAGAATTTAACCCACATCACAAATGCATTTGGAGCTAAAATAATCCCAGGGAAAAAAACTATGTGAATTAATTTAAATCACCTAATTTTTACAGCGCAGTTACTTTTATGTAGCAGTTTCGGGAAAAATCTATTGATAAATTTACAATCAAAATGAAACATGCTTTGGGGTGACTTTTCTAATAGTGGTAACTTTACAATAGTAATTTGATGTATTTGTTAATATATAATTTAGTACATCTATGTATATTTTCTTTATATATAATTTTTATATTGGAGAGGAATTTATATAGTTATACAAAATTGATATTTGCCATCCAAAATGATGAGATACAAAGGGCTGCATTTGATCAATATTATCCTAAAGCAGAATTCACTGATGGGGAATAAATTTGCTAAGCACTGAAAAGAAAAACTGGATGAACAACATTTAGAAAGATTATTAAATAAGTCCCTGCCACAGAATGTATATTGGCAAATCGTTTTATGATAGTTCTTGACAAATTATGAGAGCGGTCTCAATAAAATGATTAAATAAATTTCCCTTGACGTATTTATATTAGAATAAATTTGAATTGATCCATGAATAAGATTCTGCATACTTCAACAATGTTAAAATGATACCACTTGAGACTTCTCGTTCTGATTGCTTCATTCTTAAACTTTTCTATGAAAAATGTTTTTATGAATTTTATCATCATAGTGGTGGTAAAATATATATTGCTGGTAACTTGAAATAAAATAAGAAGTACTTCTAAGTTTGCCTGTTGTCTAGTGCAAAATATTTTTTTACATTTCTGACAAAATATCTGAAGAGATATTCAGTCTTTTGGGCACTGGGATTTTGATCACTGAGATAACTGTTAAATCACTAGAGCTAAAATCTCGAAACAAAACAAGAAAGTAAAACTGTATTTGTCATCCTCTAAATAAAGCTACAAGCTTATTTGCACAAAGACAGAGTTAATTAATTTGAGCTCAGTTTGAAGATACTCCATTAAACTGTAAATCTAAACCATGCTGGTGCTATATTTCACATTAAAAAGTTTTGGCAATTATTAGCAATATATACTAGTTAAAGTGATTTTATTTTTGATAGTGTTTATGTTAATATATATTCGATATATGACATGGCACATATAGTAATAGTGATATATATTGAGGCACAGTTAAAATTTATTTTAAAATATAAATATCTGGAAAAAGAAATACTTTGATTATATTATGTAGGCAAATAGAGTTATTGTGTTAATTAAAATATGTTCAACAAAGGGAGAAGGAACCACACATAAAACCCCAAGTATATTTAAATTTAAATATAATTTAAATGCATGTCACTATACTTAAGATTTTTTTAAGGAATTTAAACTATTAAAAGTTTTTATACTTGTTACATTGAAAAAGAGTTGTGAAAAATAAGAACATAAGTAAATTATTTTTAAATTCAAATGCTTTTAATTTAATCTGTAACTCAAATATTCCAAAATATTTGCTTATAAAAATAAACAAAAATTAAAGTTTTGTATATTCTGCTTAAATGAATTTTTTTAAAAGAGAGAGGGACAGTGAGAGAGAGAGAGAGAGAGAGAATCAATTTTATTTAGTTTTTCGTGTGGCTTTCGTTACTCTGATACTTCACTGTGTATGTCGTCCTGGGGTTTGAACTTGTGTCCTTGCACATGCCAGGCAAGTGCTGTAACCGCTGAGCCACTACTTAAATGAATTTACTAAGACTTGTTTGCTTTTTCATCATGGGTTTTTATATATTTATAAGAAGTTTTTATACTAAAGGCTTATTAGAAACATAGTGAACTTCACTTACCATTAATATATATAAATATCTGATTTTTAATAAATTAAATAAGAAAGCATCAGAGGCAGAGTCCTGCTATGGAATGAGCTCAACCCTTCAGAACAAAGATCTGAATTCTAGATGGACCAGGAGACTTTGGACAAGTCACGCAATATGTCCAGGCCTCTATTCATGTATGTCACAGACCTTGGGGGTTTTAAATTTTTTAAAAAATATTTTGGCCTTAAAATAATACCCACTAAGTTTAATACGATCATTTTGTCTTTTATTGAAATTTTTGAAATAAATAACCCATTCAGGGTCATGCCCTTTCCTAAGGGTCTGCACTTTTATTTTTAGAATCGGTTTGAAGGATTTTATAGCTGGAAAGAGGTCTGCCACAAACCCCAGTTCATCAATCTCTCTCAAGGACCTTGAAACCCTGGAATTATCCATGGGTTCCAGGATTCTTCACCTGAAAGAGAGCTGGAGAAGTAAACAAGGACGGTGCTTGGTCAGCTTCAAAGTTAATTTATCTGGTAAGGTCCTTATGAACCAGGGTTGATTGAAGAGACTTTTAAAACCTTTGTGGGAAAAAGAAGGCTAATTCCATCTGGAAGGTTGATCTGATCCTATTGGCATAAGTGGGTGCCAAGCTAAAAAAAAATAAGGTATGCACACTTTACATGTGTGTTTAGATTGAAAGATGTGTTTATATTACAACTTTATATAATTTAACAACTTTCTGGTTGGGCTTGTTGGATCCATTAAATTAATTGTTCTATCTAAAGCTTTCCAAATCTAACAGCCTGTGAGTAGAATGTCTAATGTTTCCCCATAAAACCAGCCATGAATTTTAAACAAATTAACCCTAAGTCTCCCACACCCCCCAAAGTCCATTGTGTCTACTACAGAGTATTGTCCATCGATGCTTGTGATGTGCACAGTTCCCTGGGGGTGGGAGTGGGGATTCTCTATTAGAATTTTGCAGAACTTTCATACTATTTCCATTTTAACGAAAGGTTTCAACTTTTAGAAACGTGGTGGATAACTTTTCTCTCCTAAAAACAACTTTGTTATATTGATTTAGAGAATGCCTGATTGGGTTTTAGATATTTTTCCTGCTGTGATTTCTTTTTCAACTACAAATCAAGTCATATGTCATATTCATTTTATTAGAACCGTAGACTCCAGCCTTCCAGAATGGGTATTGGAGAGTCACTAAATGGGTTCTTGTAAAAGACTTAAAATGCATGTTCAGGACATGCAAATGAATTGTAGTCCAATTAAGCACCGAAGAAACAGCCCTAAATATCCTGTTAATGAACTGCATCAAGGCACTAAAAAGACATTTCATCATGATGGGATTATAAAGATCCTGCCCTTAATTATGAGTTGTAAAAGCTACTTTCAGGTAGAAATAAAGAGGGTAACAGTTGCTCAATTAGAGGTGAACATTCATCTAGGAGGGGAAAAAAGCCTTTCTGTGGTAAGACCCAGAAATCTTGTTTTTCTGCTAATGCGATTTCATACATTTTTGTTGCGCGGTGGGCCGAGCAGCATTCCTGGTCTGTTGCCTCGGATGGGAATTGTTCAGTGCCATGTCACACATAGCTGTGCCCCGAGTCATCATGCTGAGCAGTGAACCGATCCCATGGCCGCAGTGACAGATTCCGGAGAAAGCAGGCGCACGCTGATTCATTCTCAGCAGCGTCTTCCCATCCCTGTCTCCAGCCTCGCATCCTTTTCACGTTTATTCATGAGCTCATCCCTAGGGGGAAAAAGTCTATTTGCATTATAGCATTACATTTAAACCCTATAAATTACTCAGAGCTATAAATATTGCCTTTTGGTAAAGGCTACTCTCGTAAAATCTGTGCATGTGCACGTGTGTTATGAACTTTGGATTTTTTTCTTCCTGCTCACTACATTTCACAAGTCTTTCATCTCTAGTATTCTGAAACCTAGCAGTTAAAGTAGTGAACTGCTTCTCTTTCTCTAAGTGGAGAGGGAAGGATTTTTATGTGTCTGAAATAAGCCGTGATTAGGTGTGAGCTGTGGCCACTGGTCAGTCCCACTGGCGACGGTCTTCATTCTACAATAAACCTGTTGCTGTAGAGTGTATCTGGAAGGTGCTTTACGTATCTCTTCTGGTCCACAGAGGCATATGCAACTGAACTGAAGACAAACATTTTTTAAAACAGCGTTGCCACTCTGTAATCTTTTGATGAAGTGCTTAATAACCATACTAGGCTTTAAATTAAATAATTAGTACTATTGGTCAAATATGTTCGGAAACTGAAGAATTAATAATTAGGGAAGAACCTAAAACCTTGTCTTAGGCTAATTACATCAGAAAGGTCATGACTCCGTTATCTCCTCTTTCATTGTAGAAAAGAAAATTCTGCATATCAAGTCTGTTACTCAGATGTGTGCTCAAACTTAAATTTGCAGAGAATCCTTCTGTCCTTGGCATTCAGCAGCCTGGGCACTGGGGTGCTTCTGTTTAGGAGGAAGATGTTGGCTGTTGACTTACGGTGTCTTTGGAATCAATTGAGTCAGGAGTGGTGGAGTGACCCAGGTGTCCTTTCTCCAGATAAGGTATGTATCATGTGTTGGCTTGATCTATTAATTCTAATCCTTTACAGCCCCAAATATGGACTCCAATATCAGGAAGGTTATAAGCCAATAAGCTGTTTTAGAAAGAACATAATCAGAACTCAGAAAATCTCCCTAAAATTCAAAGAGAATGCTTCCTGCCTCATATGAAGCCCATTTCTTCTTGCCTGATCCTCAACAAGATGAATAATTCGTTCAGATTACTCATGTCCCTCCAAAAACAAAGTGGCAATGAAGGACTCCAGTTTATAGTTAGATGGTGGAAGTGGAGGTGGAGGTAAGAATCTCAGTCCACAGCAAGCATGCAGGAAGCCTAGCTGTGGAGGTGGTTTGTCCCGAGGGTTCAAGTGTTGCAGGATTGTTCTCAGTAGAGATGGTGTGGAACTTTAAACAGGGGTGAGGGGCTAACGGGAGGTCCTAAGGACAGCTGGGGCCATACTCTTGCAAAGCACAGGGGGACCCAGCCTCTCTGGCTTTGTGCTAGAGATAGAGACACGATCTCCTGCTCCCACACCTGCTGCCCCCTTCTGTTAAGGAGCTCTTGCCAGAGCTGCTGTTAAGCTGTTTGGACTTTCAGCCTCCAAAACTGTGACCTAAATAAGCCTCTTTCTTTCATAAGGTTAGCCTGCCTCAGGTATTTCATTCACTACAATAATGAAAAACAGAATGATTTTGAAATTAAGAAGCATTTCATGAAAAGTTCCCCCATGCTTTAGGGTTGTAGCAACAAAATTCAGTCAATTTAAGGTGACACCCAGCTTCCTTAAACACTCTGTTACATCTTGCCTTACTCTAGGGCATGGAAAAATTCCCCTCTCCCACTCCATTCTGTGCAGTAAAAAGTCCTTTCTTGCCCTCTGTAACCATACTGGGTCTGGGAGATGGTTGCTCCAGGGCCACTGTCCTGACACAACATTGTAGGCTGTTTTCTGTTGCTCTGTACTTTCCCTGAGGAAAGTACAGGTCCTCAGTGATCTTGGAGTTTACAAACCAGTATGAGAGTGGTAGGAAAAGCAGGCACTTTTTTAAAAAAAATTTCCTAACACATGAACAATATAGCATATTTTGAGATTTTTCAGTGCATTTCATAGCAAAAATGAAAAGGGGCTCATTAACCAATTCTTTTTCTTATAATTTACAATTTGTTGAAAAATTTTTTTGCTATTTTTATCCTACTAACTCCTCCCCCCGCAAAAGAACACAATTTATCAAGCTTAAACTTCTGATGATGATGCAATAGACATAGCATGTACTATAGCTGATGAATAACAGGTACATGTTATCGTGCTGATTGGAAGAGCCCATCAGAAGAAGCAGAGTAAGGCGTCGCTCTTGGAAAATTATGGTAGCTTGCAGTAGCAAGTCTTGAGCACCGTAACTAGGTACTCAATAAGTACTTGAACAAATGATGAGAACCATAATTAGAGTTATTCTTTTCATTGCCAGCCATTCTTCAACCTCAATAAAATACTGATTTAAAAAAAGATTTGTACCTGAATACATATACATATATAACTGAATTACTGATGAATAGGAATAGTCATTTGTTCAATTTTTGAACAGAGGTAAGATAAAGAAAACTTATCCAGAGGGAAAGTACTTAATACTGAATATTAACCTACAATTGAAAAAAAGATAAAGAAAAAAGTAACAGTTTTTTTTTTAATATTTGCTATTTTAATGCCTTAGTTCTTCAGAAAGGCCAAAATCTCATCATATTGACATGAACACATTTAAAAAAATTGTCTCTCAAGTGTGACATTTAATAAAACTAGGTATTGAAAAATGTTCTGAAATTTTTCAAGTCAATGTTGTTTTCAAGTGTATGGAGGAAGAAAAAATCCTCCATGGTTATAATTCTAATCAATTTATAAATACACTTTTTAAAAGAGTTCCGACAGAGGTGGATAGGCACACAGTCTTTTTGAAGAAAAAGAATGCCTTGTTACTACAACCTGGTGATTTTTTTAACACTGATTTCAGGCACAATGGCTGAATTCACTTCCGTCATGTTCTCAGCTCCTCTTGGTTGGTTTATGAGAGTTCTCTTTCTAGAGGTCTTGCATACTTCTGTGTGGATAGAAAGCAAAACACAAACTCTGAAAGAGACTTCACTGCTCACTCCAAAGAAATCAAAGTCACCGAGTTCTCGCTGTTGTGTATAACTGCCGCCCCTGTGCAAAAATAGGCATTCAAACAGCTTTAAGGACCAGGAATTGGATAAAAGATCAATCATCTATCGGTTCAGGTAAAAAGTTTTAAGATGGTATTGCTCACATCACATGAACCATTGAACACTTTGGATTGCTGCAGGGTTATGGTGTCCGAGAGCGTACGTTCGTGTTCAGCTAGTTTCAGTCTGTACAATCAGGACGCAGGGCACTCAGTGCAATGACTCCAGTCTGGGAGGGTTTGGGTTAAACAGAGAAGAACCTCATTTGGTGAAGTCTTAAGACAGCATCTGTCACTCCGCTGGTTGTGTTGTCGGAATTACTTTCCAACATGGTGATAAACCCAGCCATCTCCCTCTTTAATAAAATATTTGGTTTTTCGGAGTGTGCCTGTTTCAGTTGGGTGCCTTTCTTCTGTCCTCTGCCATTCTTCCACTGTTCATTTGTGCTCTGGGCCTTATCAATTTCGGACTCTCTCAGAATCTGTCGCCTGGGTCCTGCTTCTCCAGCGGTCTCACTCGTTTTTGTTACTGCTGGTTTAGTCAGGTCCCCATACTTGGTCTCTGCATTGCTGTAAGTGAACTCAAGAACACTGCTCTATTCCCCTTGCACCCTGCACATCAAGTGCTTCGCTTCAGCTCTAACCTGGTGCAGTTTACCACCATAAAATGGCTTAGTGGACAGTTGACACTGACTTTGCCACCCAGTTCTACCCATGGGACAGTCAAAATTGACTGGGCATAGGCACAAGGGAGAGAAAAAGCACAGTCTTCTCCATGCTCCAGGCGACTGAGGATACCTTCTCCAACCATTGTCACACCTATCAACGTGCCTAAGAATTTGCTTTTAGTCCAGACGTGCATTTACACACATCTTCCTCTCTGCACATTCCGCATAAAATCCCGAGACGGGAGGATGATGGGATACCTGCTCAGCAACACATCTGACTATATAGCAGTCCAATCCCACCTGGCTCGAAGACTCCTCTGACGAAGGAACATGATTTGCGACTGCCTGGGTGGAAGAGCTGCTAACAACATTGGACGCTGCCTCACTTTTCGGCATTCTCCGGGAACAGTGAAAGGTTTCTCCAGTGATAGGACTGTAAATGAGGTGAGGTAGTACTCAACAAAGCGAGTCCCTCTGTCCTCAGCTGTGGCTCCATTAGTGGTGGCTATGAAAAGGTTTGGATGAGACATAAAGTCGGCACACATTTCCAGCAAGGAACGTTTCTCTAAGATACAGGTAAGGAGCACCACTCTCAGTAAATCCATGCCCAACCTAAAGCTGTGACAAGAGATGGAGGAAAATACTGCGTTGCTCTTCTCCAGCTCCCAGGTGGTCCTCCTTGTTGTCACAGGTATCCTCTACCTTGCCATCTGCATTTACTTCTTCAGGTACCCTTGCTAATAATAGTCCAGATTTGGCAACAAACTGCTTTTCTGGGACTGCCACAGGCATACTGTGCCCAGTTGAAAAGGTTTGATCAGCTCCATTTTTCTAGTGGTTTGGTAAAGGTACCTTTGGTTCTAACCACTCGATTGTCGTTCCTGAAGGCAATGAACACTTCTGATGTGATGCATGCTGCAACTGGGGAACGTGAAAACAGTCATTTAAGCAGCTCATGGTTGCCATGGAAGTAGCTTTGAGCATTAAGAGATCCCGGTCCAAGGAACTAAGCAGGCCAGAAGTAGGAAGGCATTCAACTTGTCTAATTAAGTCTCTCTGTTGTCCTTCAGTATGAGACATCATTTCTTTGACTTCCATAAGATGGACTGGACGTAGGTGAGGCCTTTTGCTCATTGATTGCAGTTTGAAATGTCCAACATTAAAAGAAAGGAATGGCATTTTGACTTGGACTCCTCTGGGTGTGGGAGTACTAGCACTATCCGCAGTGAGAAGCTCTGTGCTTGCGGAGGTGGATTATTCTTTCCAGTGGCTTCGGTGTGGTGTTGTGTACACATCTGAAGTCTGCTAACCCAATGCTGTCACTCTAGCATCTGTAGCTCTGGGTTAATACTGCTCCCCACAGGCAGCCTTCACAGTGGAAGTGCGAGAGTCTTCATCACTGGGTGATATAACAGCCCCTACAAGCTGCAAAGTACCTCTGGGTTTTTGATTTCTAGACTGTTCATTCACAAAGTATTCCAATAGCCCAGCTTCACCGTTTAAAACAGAAAGCCTGTATTGCCACCCAGGAACAAGTTTGGTGTGCTTCATTAAATAGCCGTGCACATTTTCCATGTGATCACTGCACTGCCACCGCGGCTGTTGCGGCTGTTCTTGCTTGGGGTCGCAGCTGTGACCAGGCCCTCTAGCTCTCCTTCGCTCTCAGAGACTTTCACAGTTGACACTGGTTCACCCCCTGCATCTTAACTCCAAAGTCCTTTTGCCCTTCTTGGGCGGGACAGAACGACTCCATAGAGAAGTTTTGTAGGTGCCGCCTGCTCTCTTCCCAAAGGCAGGCACCTTTAAGCCGTAAGTGGAGGAGAACTGGGGATAAAATAAAATTAAAGAAGCACAGAGATTATTCTACTTTTGGTTGATGAAAGAAACCAGTTCCCCTCTCATCTTTCTCTTCAAGGTTGCTTTCCGAAAATGTCATCCTTTGATAGTGCTTGGGGCTTACACTACTGAGTTCAGAATGCAGCTGGGTTGGTGGGGAGAAATACTCACCTAGCAAGAAGAAGGAGCAGAATGTGAACAAGGCAGAGAGGACAAGGTGAGAGCTCCTGCTGGCAGCAGCTCTGTGTCCCAGGCAGAGTGTGAGAGTGAAGGACAGGAACAGCTGGAAGAGAGTCCACCTGAGGCCTAAGGTGGCCACTCAACTGGGCCACACTGAGCAGTTTCAAACTTGTCATGAAAGCGGGCGAAGGATTTCAGCATAGAGGGGCAAGATGAGACTTGCAGTTGGAAGGTTCTTGGAAGTTCCGGTCACATGCAGGGTGGGGAGATCTGGGGCAAAGTGGGAGGCAGTTAAGGCTCTTTGGTTAATTAGTGGAATGATCACTGTGACCATTGGAATGGAGGCGAAGCAACAGGTCTCGGAGGTGACATGGAGGAAAGGTACTGAATGAAGCAGAGGAGTGAAGAATATTTCTGTCACTTTCCTGGCCAAGTGGAGCTTGATGAGTAAGACTGGACATGGGGGGCTGGAGCGGTGGCTCAGCAGTTACAGCGCTTGCCTGGCATGCACAAGGACACGAGTTCAAACCCCAGCACCAGGTACACAACGAAGTCTCGGAGCAATGAAAGCCATGTGAAAAACTAAATAAAATTAATTCTCTTTCTCTCTACCTCTTCACTGTCCCTCTCTCTTTTTTGAAAAAATTAAAAATTTAAAAAAAGAAAGACTGAACATAGGACAGAGAACTTGGAGCAACTGGAAACACACAGACAGCGTCCAGGAGTCATGAAATCAGCTGTGGGACACATCAGAGGAGGTTCACTCCTCACTTTTCTCCTTCCTGTCTATATTCCTTTTCCTCCAATGCTATTGTTCTCTTGTTGCCCTGGGACACAGCTGAAATAAGCTTGCTGTTTTCTTTTTCTTTTTTCTCATATTGGGGATTTAAACCAGGGGCACTCTACAACTGAGCTACATCCTCAGCACTTTTTATTTTTTATTTTGAGACAAGGTCTTGCTAAATTGCTAAGGCTGGCCTTGAACTTGTGATTGAGATTATAGGTATGTGCCTCTAGGCCAGGCAACTTTTGACTTTTTTTTTCAAAGAGAGAGGGGGAGAGAGAGAGAGAAAGAGAGAGAGAGAGGGAGAAGCAATTTTTATTTAGTTTTGCATGTGACCCTTGTTGCTCCAAGACTTCATTGTGTACATGGAGCTGAGGTTTGAAGTCATGTACTCGCTCATGCTGGGCAAACGCCGTGACTGCTGAGCCACTGCTCCAGCCCAACTTTTGACTTTTGAAAGCTCTCGACTTTCCAAAGTTTAACACTAGACTGTCTCAGTATATAGAGTTTACACATGAACATTAGATTTAGACAAAGATGTGATGTCAAGGCAGTTTACTGGCATAGGTATAGTTATGAATACTTGGATCAAGAGACACTGAGAGCTGGAAGGGGGCTAATGGTGTTGGGTGTGCCCAGAGACAGCTATGCTCTCTAACCACCAGGATGCCACAGCTTCTGCCCTGCTCTGCCCCTGGTAGTCTTCTGGATTGGTGAATCCATAACTGCATCTGGAGAGACTCAGGCAATCCAAGAGCCCAGGACACTGAGGCCTATTTTGAGGGTAGAGCCCAGACAGAGGGCAAGGCACATACATTTTCTTTCCATGTAGCAGGTGTGGGGTGGGGAGGCTAGAGATGGCCATGTGACCATCTAGCCAGGTAGGATAGTATCCCTGAGTTTGCACACGCCCTGTCTGGTATCTGGAGAGATTGCATGCTCTGGGAGCTCTCTAGAGTGCCCACTGTCTTCAACACACCCTCCCCCTCTTAGGCAAAGTCAGGGTGGGCAGGTAGGGACAGGGAAGCCGAAATAACTAAGGCTACCTAGAATTAACATCAGTTGAAATTAGGTTTAGTTATAGAAGAAAAAGAAATTTGTGTTTCTTGAGTTCATGTGACTCAGGGATCAAGAGGCAAGCACAGAGTTCATCAGACATGACAAGAAACCAAGTAACTGGTCACAGGAGGATGGTGAGGCAGATCTACAAGAGGGAGGAAGGTGGGGATCCTGAGTGGAGAGCCACAAGTTCCAGCAGCTCCCCTGCCAGTCTGGGCTGCAGGTGAGGATTGTGGTAGTCTACACCTACACAGAAAAATTCCAGAGGTGAAGCAGAGGGTCAGAAGATGAGTGTGTTTCAAAGGTGTTGAGTGATGATCAACCACCTTGGAACATGTGCAAAGACGATTCCAGTGGGGTTGGCCTGTGGTTCATGCAGGTCAGAAGCTGAGGAGGGAGACGTGCACATGGGGCATGGTGTTAAGTCATGGACACGGAAGCCAGGAAGAGCACGACAGGATCTCTGAGGGTGACCTGGAAGCCACCAGAGTGTCTTGGGAGGGGAGGACCCTGCAAAAGGGACTGAAAAACTGAGGTCGGAGAAGTCGAAGGGAAATCAGGAGATGTTTGGTTCCTGAAAGCTAAAGATCTAAGGAAAACATTAAAGATTTCCCCGTCCATGTGCCAGATGTGACCTTTGCACACGCTTGGTGGAATAAGTGGAGAATGCTGACTTATCCGTGGGTTCGCCTCACTCACGAGAACTTGACATCATTCACTAATCTCAAGGCAAACACTCCCACCCTTCGGGAATTTGGCCAGTTCTTGCAGGGAAGAGGCGTCCTTGAGGGGTCACCAGGCCACGCAGGTTGCTGTGTTGGAGCTCTCTTTGTTATAATTTGTATTTAATGGGGATAAGAGTTTGGAGTCTCACCTGGGGAGAGGACACTCTGCCTGGACCTTGCCAGTGGGGACTCTGAAAAGCTCCCCCAGGACTCCCCAGGTACATGACTTCGGGTGTTGGTGTTTCCCTCATCTGGTGAAATGTTGTCTTCTCTTTCTCTCTTGCCTTCCACTTTTGCTTTTGTTTTCAAATATTACTAAAACACATTTCGTGTATTACTGAAATGAATGCTATGCTGTGTAGAGTGTTTTTATTGTCTGTTTGACCTGATAAATTCAGCAGTTGCAAACACACGTAACACTTTAATGTTACCGAAGCAAAGGTAGAAAAAGATTTCTAAGACCTGAAGAGTATCCCAGCACCTCAGGAGGCTGAGGCAGGAGGACTGCAGGTTCCAGGACAGCCTCAGCAACTTAGCAAGAAAAATAAATAGGGCTGGGGATGTGGCTCAGTGGTAAAGCACCACTACGTTCTAGCCCCAGTACAAAAAAAAAAAAAAAAAAAAAAAAAACCTAAACAGGAAAAGAGGAAAGAAATAAAAAGAGGAGGAGAAGGAGAAGGAAAGAAGTGGAAGTGGGGGAGAAAAGGGAAGTGTGGTTACCACTGTCAAACTCAGCCATCGGCCACCTCTACTTCAGTTTCCTGCTATAGAGCATAGCTGGCATTTGTCCCTTGTCAGCCAGAGCACTGTGCTACAAGCAGAACAGATTGTCACTTCTCTGTTTGAAAACATCCACTGCCTTCCCAGCCCAGTGGAAGTAAAGCAAAACCCTCCTACTGGCACAGTGGCTTTATGTGACTGGGCCCTCCCAATGCTGTCCCCTTGCTGCTCTCCTCTCCTCAGTGTTCCCTCCTCTGAAGCCCATTGGCTTCCTTCTGTAACTTGAAATTGCCAGGCATGTTCCTGCCTCAGGGCCTTTGCACCTGCTCTTCCTCTGCTTTGAACTTTCCTTTCTCATATGTCACTGTGCCTTATACTGCCATGTCCTTCAGGATCTGTCACAAATGTCACCTTCCCCACCCAGGGTTGGGGTGTCTGGCTTCACTCCCACGTTGTCATTCTTAACCTCCTCTCCTAATCTGTATTTCTCTGTAGCAAATAACAAGGAGTTAATAACTGTTGAGCAGGTGAGATGCCGCAGTGTGATCCACGGAGGAAATCCAGCAGAGTACCATGTGTTCAGTCATCTGCAGAGATCCCGGTGAGAGCAGTTTCCAAGGACTCCATCGGCACAGGAGCGTGGAAGTGGACATAGCCGTGAGAAAAGAGAAACAGCCAGCGATGACCAGCATTTGTCACAGTTTGTGCCTGGAAGGACAGATCCATGTGGATTTCTAAAGAAGTATTTCTTAAAACATGGGAAGGGCACCCCATTATCTCACAGGTTGACAGATAAGAGCTCATGCTGGGTGTGTGGGGGATGCCACAGAAGACACAGGTCATACAAACAGAGGGAGGCCTTCTCCAAAGGGCTGGGGTTCAGGGCATTAGGAGAGGGATAGCATTGTGAGCAGCATCTTCTCCCAGGCTGGGGAAGGAGGGAAGGTGGAAATGGAGATGTACAGAAAGCTCAAGGGAAAAGACTGGGAGCCTCGTGGCTAGATGATTCTATGAAAGGTTGTTTTTATGAAGTGGTTGCAAGTAGGACAGGAAGCAGAAAGATCCTTGGGAAGAGTGTAGAGCCACACATGGGTCTCCTAGCAAGCAAGTTGTACGATCTCCCCACTTACAGATGCAGCCTGGGGGAGGGCACCCAGAGGCCGGATCCTGAGTTTGATTCAGGGTTGAAACTCTGTTGGAAAGGCCCCAGGGAAAGAACAGCAACGGTGAAGGGAAACTGAAGGTTTGGGTGAGAACTATTATTATTATTATTTTTAGCCCAGTTGAAAATAGCTATAGATTTCTACTGTCTCCCAATAAGCAGAACTTGGGGATAATTTACCACACCATTCACCTCTAGAAGAAATAAATAGTGACCTGAGAATCTTTTTTTTTTCCTGATTCCAAGAAGAAATCATGGCGATTTTAAATGCAATTTTGGAAAGTCTAAAATAATCATGATATAGAAACATCTCCATCAGTTGGGGGAAAAAAACATTTTCCAACCTCGATATTGGTTTGTTAGAAATCTGTTGACTTTGTGTTTTCTCTTAATATGGGTATCAACAGCACATAGTTTTGTGAAGAATTAGGTTGGGACATGAGAGGTGAAGCCACAGGAGCGTGTGCTGACTGTTGCAAAATGATATGAGACTGGCCACACTAAGGCATGCTAGCGTGAGTCAGGGCGAAGGAGCCTCGGCCAGGAGGAATGTCAGACTGTAGACAGCAACAGGTTCCAGCTCACAGCAGATAATCCCAAGTCAAAAAGCAAGGTGACCATGATTTGGAATTGAAGAAGAAATAGATTGCGCTTTTATTTTTATTGATTTTTGGAACCAGGGATTGAACCCAGGGGCGCTTTACCACTGCACCACATCCCCAGCACTTTTTGTATTTTATTTGGGGGCAAGGTCTCACTAAGTTGCTTAGGTCCCTGCTAAGGCTGGCTTTGAACTTGCAATCCTCTTGCCTCAGCCTCCTGAGCTGCTGGGATTGCAAGTGTGCACCTCAGTGCCCAGCTAAGATTGTATTTTTAAATTGAAATTTACCACAGGCCTCAGTTGTTTCATGATACACTTTTCCATTTGCACTAGTGTTCATAATCTAAACTAGTAGAAAACTTATTAATAACTTTCTATATGAGTTCCGTCTGTGTTTGGGTTCTTTCATTGTGTGTCTGTCTGTCTATCATCTATCTATGTGACTATCATCTTCTATCTATCCTCTATCATCTATTTTAAGAGAGAAAGGAAAGGAAACCCACAACTGGTTAAAAGAAGCAAATGCACAATTGTCACTTGACATTAGAGATCTGGCATTTGCTGATGTTGGCAATTTAGCACAGCTCTGAGTTTTCTGGAACTCATACGTATTTCTTACTCTGGTAAGAAAGTAGTTATAATTTTCTGCATAGTAACATGTTCCTGATCCTAATTTCAGAAAGTAATGTATTAGTTTGTGTTCTTATAAGTAGATATTCTGTATAAAAACACAATTTTCCTTTATCATGCAGGTATTCTTTAAACTTTTATTCTTATTGCTTTTGTTCCCATACCTTTCTTTGGCCAAGACAGACACTTGGTTTAAATAATTGTTTTCAAGTCATTAAATGCATTTCTCAGAATTTTAGAGTAAAATTATTTCTGTATATTGGTTTCTGAAGAACTAGCTTTGGAACTAGCACTAGAATTTGAGATCCTAGAATGAAGGAGAAATTGGAACAACTATTAGTAGCAGTAGCAGCTAACTCGCACATAGCCCTCGTTGATCAGCCATAAACATAGTGTTTTACGTATATTACCTCATGTAATAATCTTACCAATCTTACAGTGGAAGTATTGTTAGTATCATCTTTATTTTCTGTTGAGGAAAACATGCTTCCACGAGGTCTTAAAACTGCCATGAGGTATATATGGGCTCTAAGGGACAGAGCCTGAATGTGACCCCAGACAGGCTAGTTTCAGGGTCTGAACTCCCAACCACTGCAGTAGCCTGTATTTTCCCCTCAAATATTGATGCGTAGCCTGTTGCACTGGGTCAGAAATAAGTTCACAGTTTAGTTCTTTCGCAAGTACTTTAAGATATTATCATTGTGTGTAGTGTCTCAGATATTTTGTTTTAAAAAACTTAAGGAGAAATGTGGACAATAAAACACTTGATAAAAGTTTCAAAAGGTGACAGTTACCAGAAGGATTGATAAGAGGATCCTAAAACTGTCTTGTGACTGATCTTATTGACTAGGGTTATTTTTTATCATGTATTTAAATTCTTGCATTGGTTAGGTTTCTTCCCATTGACAAAAATTTAACTTGATTTTACATAAGCATAAGCAGGATTTGAAGGAAGGATACTAGGAATAGCTTACGGGACTGAATGAAGTTCTAAACAATTAGTCCTCAGGGAGATCAAGGTCAAGGAGAACTGAATCATACGTTAGAACACCCTCAGGATACTGCAACTCTCTGTGTGGAGGTTTAATTTTTCTAGCCTTATCTGCTGGTGGGAGACATGACCACCAGTTTTTCTAGATCATATACATACCAATCCCAATCAGAGAATAAGAGAAAACATTCCTCCTCCAAATTCAATGAGAAATTATCCTGGAAGGATTATTATTAGCCTCACTTTATGTCATCACCAACCCTAGACAAATAACTATGGTCATGTGAAACAGAGACTATTACCAGGACCAACCTGGTCATATGTCATTACTCATTGCCAAGGGTCAAGAGTTTGAGATTAGATATCCTACCATAGCTACGTGCTTAGACTGGGCAGAAAGAGGGAAGAAGGAATGCTCTTCTGGGTAGATAAAACAAGTTGTGCTTACTACAAATATTTATCCAGCTCTGTTTTAATTTTAGGGGAATATACCAGGAAGTTATTTCTTTGTAACAGCCCTAAAATTTAGTTGACTACAACTAAATATATGTGTGTGTGTGTGTGTGTGTGTGTGTGTGTGTGTGTATTCAGGTTAGACAGAGTTGAGCAATCTTGACTGAACTCACCTGGACAACTCTGCTCTATTCTCCTTGAGTCGCCAGCTTAGCCTGAACAGGTTCTTCTCGGGGGTGATGGCTAAGTCAAAACAGTATAAGTTTAATCAAGTAAGCATTCTTTAAACCTTTATTCTTATCACTTTGATTCTCATATATTGCCCAAAACAAGTCACCCAAATCCATGTTAAGGGGTGGGCAAATAATCCCATCTAAGAAAGTGAAGATGTGAAACACTGATATAAAAATTTACTCCTGTAGCAGGAATTCCAAATATCCAGTGCTCCAGTCTGCATGTTCTCCAAAATCCATGTTGAAATATAATAGTATTAGGGGGTGAGGGTCTTTGGAGATGATTAGGTCAGGAGAACACAGTCCTTAGGGTGGCATTAGTACCTCATAAAAAAGACCCAAGAAAGAGAGACCTCTTATCCCTTCTACCATGGCCATCTAAGAAGCAAGAAGAGGGTCCTCACCAGATTCCAAATCTAATGTATTTCTTTTTAAAAGAATGTTAAAGAAACATGATAAAATGATTAAATATCAGAGCTGGCTAGCATCTTTACTCCACACTTTATTATCAATACTTCTCAACCTATTAGAAATATTTTACAATAAAAATTAGCAATTTTTCTCTCTAGAACATGGGACTAATCAGACTGACTTTGCTTCTTCCTATGTTGTCGTAAAAATTAATTTAGACTACACGTGTGAATATACTTACTACCAAGGGTCTTATAGATGCTGCTATTCTTATATGACTTGCCAATAAAATCATGATTCAAAAATAAAATTCAATTAACATTGTGAAGAGTTCTTTATTTTTAATCACTTCCCTGAAATAAATAAATGTAGCAATTATCATTAATGGAACACATTTATATGTGTCTAATGTGGCAGTGGGTAATATTTTAATAGGATCTAGTGCTTCTTACAAGGCCATAAAGTATGTTGTGAAAGCTTGGTTCATGTTTTGGAAAAACATTAATCTACTTTCTCTATTCTACTGGGGTGGGGGAACAGAAAGTGGATACTGGGGTGTGTGCCACTTCTCCTGTGGATGACGAGATTTTCTGGATTTAGATAGTCATGATTGTTGTACAACCTTGTGACAGTACTAATATAGAGAAGTCTGAACTTTCCCTCTGCAGTTTTGATAATTAAATTCCTAAGCTGACACTCCCCTCTAGCAATTTATTTTTCATTTTTTCATGAGTTTTTGATGTTGCTCACTGTGTTTTGGGGACAAGATTATTGAAGTTGTCATTCCTTCTCTAGAGAGCTGTTTTTTTTTTAAATAAGAAAAGAGTTGATATTATCAGAATGAGTAGAAAAAGAGGAAGGGTGTATGCCCAGATGGAGTTCTGAGAAATATCTGTGCTGTGTCCTACCTTGCCAATGACACCTGCCAATCTTGGCTAGGGAGGGGACAGCGCAGGCTGGCTACTTGGCCCGGATGAAGTGATTAAAAAGAAGAGTGGGTGTAGCCACAACAATAAATGAAGACATCCAGCTGAATGGTGGCAAAAGAAAAATCTTTCCACTCATTCAGAAAATATTGAGGGTTCGCTGTGTGCCCAGCGTGGCTCAGCGGTGGAGTCTGAGTGGACAGAGATCCTGCCCTCATGGTTTTCATGTGATCCCTAGGAGCCTTGGAGGAGGAAACGGAATGTGGGTGGGGGGGTCCCACCTGTGTGAGGCAGTCAGTGCTGAGCAGTGAGGAGGGGCTGTGGGACTGGGAGTCAGGGACCCGGGAGGGGCTGGAGGGATCTCAAGGTACCTGGGAAGAGTAAACTTCTAGCTAAGCAAAAGAGACCACCTGTGAGGCCAGAAGATGAGGCTGATTTCCCACCTCCCCTCTCTCTTCCTATCTCAACAAAACACAAAACAAAAATAAAAGGACATCCCTCTCTCCCAAGAGCCTTCCCAGGGGTTGAGATTTAGGGTGGTTTTAGTCAAATGTACCAGACAGTAAATATCCGACTTGGAGACTAGTGTAATTTCTGTTGCTAGCTATGATTTCCTGGTGTGAAAAAACAAGTTTAGGGGCTGGAGGGGGTGGTGGTTCAGCAGTTACGGCGGTTATCTGGCATGTGTGAAGATGTGGGTTCGAACCCTAGTACCATGTACACAATGAAGTGTTGGAGCAACAAAAGCCATATGAAAAACTAAAGAAAACTCTTTCTCGCTCTCTGTCACTATCCTGCTCTCTTAAAAAACAAAACAAAAAACAAAAAACCCAAAAAATACCTATCCACTAAAAAAAAAAAAAAGTTTAGCTGGCACAATCTCCAGGGTCTCTAAGTCTAGGCTATCTATGGTTGTGAGCTCAATGCTCAACAGACATAGGATAACGATGGCTCACATTCCTACACTCGAACTCAAATCTCTATGTAATGCTTAGTTATAGAATATCCAAGTAAGGCAAGGAAAACCCTGCTTATAATGGAATGTCCCATTATCCCACTTGTAGTTGACACCTTTTTTTGTTTTAAGAGAGAGGGACAGTGAGAGAGAGAGAGAAGGAGAGAATCAATTTTACTTAGTTCTCATTTGGCCTTTCATTGTTCTGACAGCCTGTGTACATGGTGCCAGGATTCGAACCCGCGGACTCGCACATGCAGTGCAAGCGCCGTAACCGCTGAGCCATAGCCACAGCCCATGTAGTTGAATACTTGACAGCTGTATTTTTACTACTGCAACTTCATAGTGTTGTGATAAACATGCTTACCTGTCCAAACCCAAAGAATGGATTAAGAGATTCTACTATAGCAAACAACGAGGCTTCATTTTAATGATGGTCTTGCAAGATGGGATGTCTGGGTGGAGACAGGGACACACAAATTGGGTACAACCAGCATTTTTCCCCCTGGTGCACAAGGTCTGTCCCCCAGTTCCTCACTGGCTGAGTACTGTGGGGTGCACAGTCTTCCTAGGTTTTGCTGTCTCCTATTGGGTTGTTTATCTTTAGTTGTTCCCACCTGCCTTTGTTCTCCTGTAGTGGGAAAGCCTTCTTGGGGACATGCATTCTGACACTGACACTGGTCTTTCTTCTTTACCTAAGTTACTATTTCTTAACAGAGAGACTTCTCTCTCTCTTGGTCAGGCGGACCCTTCCCCCACCTCCTGTCTGTCAAGGGCAGTTCAGGTGCATGGACTTTGGGTCTGCCACATCCACAGCCAGTGTTGCTATTGTGTAACTTTCTCTTCTGCTCTGTTTCCCCTCTGCCTATCTCTCTTACATCCCAATTATACATTTAAGGCTAAATACTGTGTTCTGAAAATGCACCTCCGAAGTCCCTGTTTCTCACACTATGAAAAATCAAATTAATTTTTGAGTGCAAAATCAAATCTATCAATTGCAATGTTTTTCTTCAATGTAACAACCATATCTTCTTTGCCTGTTGAAAATGTTTTTGTCTTAGATTTTATCTGATATATTAACTCATCTCTACAGTTCCTAATATCCCCAGTCAGAATTCTTTTTCTGTTCCCCTCCCTTCCCCTGCCTTCCTCTCCTCTCTCTTATTTTCTCTCTCTAGTGAATCACTTGGCATATTCTGACTCTCATTAGGAGTGTGTCTCTTTGGGTTTGTGTTAGTGCATGCATATATATCTCACAAACAGATTGTGAGTTCTTTTAGGGTAGGGCTTATGTCTCACTTATCTTTACGTCTAAACAGTGATCAACGCCTTGCATAAAGCAAACCACGAATGCATCTTTGTTGGATTACATTTATCAGCTTTCTGACAAATTATTATGCCAACTGTTTTGGCTCATGCAACTCCTGAACTTCCTCAATTCGTATGAAACTCAGTTAATAGAGATTGAAACCCCACAGACTGCAGAAAGAAGATGAGACAAAACACACAGATTGTCTTGGAAAGGAGTTATTACAGATGGAATTGACATTGGCCAAATACCAAATGACATAAAAATGTGATTGAGCTGATTAATTCCACCCAGCAAATAAACAACATTACTTTACCTTCACAGTTAGTTTTGTACCTGATAGCCCTGGTCCAGGCAAGGGTAGAGGCTGGTAGGCTCCACAGGTTAAAGGTTAGTGCACCTGATGGATAAGCCCAGGCAGGGCTTTCCTGCAAGTATTTAATACTACCTAAAACTACCCAGCATACGGAATAGACCCTGTTTGGGAGAGTTCCAGTTTCCTGGCTTGAGAGAGAAGAAATGCTCTTTTTTGTTTGTTTTTATTTATTGGATATATTTTGCATAGTATATTATATTTTGGAGGTGTGGCGGGGGAGCAATGATAAAACTCATCTCCTCACTAGGTACCATACATAGTCTTCTTTGATTAGTAAATAAAAGGGGCTCCCAGTCTGAGGCTCCAAGGTGGCTAAGCCTGAATGTGCTCTGAGGGTCGGATCTACCATTTGTCTTTCTAGCACCAGGACTCATTTCTTAGTAAGTGGTTCTTTGCTACAAATTCTAGGCCAGATCAGTACAATTGCAGAGCACTTTGGTAGGTTTTTTAAAATGAGATTTGGGGGTGTTGGTACAATGTGAAGAAAAGAGAAGGCTAAGTTGAGTTAAAATAGTTCTTGCTCCCAGTCCAGTAGAAGGTTGACATGTTCCCACTAGTGTGGGAAGTGGTTTGTGTAGGCTGAATGTGGAACTGAGCCGGTTACCAACTTCTACATTTACAGGGTTTCGAGTTCTTTTCCCTGCAGCTGTTTGCCCTATCCGTCTCTGATATGCTCCCCAACAGCAGGTCTAGCAAGTGTATATATGACAAGGTGTCTCCTGAAGGTGATTATAAACATCCAGTGGAGAAAAAAATTGGCCCCATGAAACAAATAATATAAAAGCCTTAAGTGTCATGTTAAAGGATAGTAATATTAAGTGTAAAAGAATTTCAGATATTAAGAAAAGTTGGTGTTGGATTGAGTAACTAAGCATGTCTCAGGGGAGAGAAGGCTTAAGCGGACCTTGAAGAAGCTAAAGGGTTGGAGGGGAGGTATCCCAGGAGGCATGTAATCCACAAACATCATGATCATATTGTATGAAGCCTTTTCTGCTCTACAGTGATGATTAGTTTCCTAAGAAGTCTTGTGCATTTCCAAATATTTTATAAATTTTTATTTCAGTGGAGGGTTGGGTTAAGGGAGGTTAAAAACTAGAGTTTCAAAAACTGATTTAGAAAGTTATTTTTCTTACGTAAATTCAATTATTAAAATTTTATGCATATGAGTCTTGTGAGTCTTGTTGTAGCAAGCTAAAATAATAAAGTGATTAATAACCTAGAAAAAAAGAAAAACTCCAAATGTAACAGAATAGTAGAAGAGCACTTTAGGACCAATGAAATCAACACGTTTCTAGAGTCCTCTTATTTATAATTCATTTTGTGTTAAAATCACAAATTGAAATAACTTGTTTCAATTTTTTATAGCACAAAATTAAAACAAATCCTAGCAAGCCTCCACTTGTCTCTAGCCACTCAAAATAGCTGTGTGCTCCTGGGAAGCTGGTTTCTCAGGCACATAATGACAAGAACCAGTGAAACTCATATTTTAACCAATAGGCTTGGAATCAATTAAGTGCAATTAATTAATTACATTATATTCAATTCTCATTATTAAAATACAAGCTGTGGGGGAAGTGCCATGTCCAAACCTCATCAGACTCCAAGTGCTTTCAAATGTCTTTACTTTTTCAGGTCCCCATTCCTACTGCCCACCTGTGGCAGGTAGACTTCCAGAATGGCCCTTCATGATCCCTGCTCTTGGGATTACCATCTCATGTCACCCTTTCCTCCTGAGCACGGGCTAGACCCAGAGACTAACTTCTAAGCAAAAATTATTGCAAAAATAGTGGGACAGCACTTGTGTTATTAGGTTATGGAAGACCATCCTTTTGTCTCCCTGCCAGACTCTCCTGTTGGTCTTGCTGGGCAGACCCATCTGGCCAGGAACTGAGAGCAGCCTGTGACCAATGGCCAGGGAGAACCTGAAGGCCTCTGTCCAACAGATGGAGAGGAGCTGAATCCTCCCAACAGCCATGCAGGTGAACTTGGTAGTGATTTTTAAGCACTTGAGCCTCCAGGGTGTCTTGATTGGAGCCAATCAAGGAAGACAAAGGCTCACATAAGTATCCCCGGATTCCAACAGAAGCTGTGATATCATGAATGTGTGTTGTTTTAGCTGCTGTGTTTTGAGGTAATTTGTTATAGAGTTGTATATGGCTTCACTGGAATACATTCTTAGAAAAGCATCATTAGATAATTTTGTCATTGTGCAAATGCAGAGTGTATTTACACTGGTCTAGATGGCATAGCCTACTGCACACCTAAGCTATGCGATAAATGCATATATTTGGTATAGTGAAGTGTGCCTAGTGCCATAATAAATTAAAAAAAAAACAAATTAAATCAAGCACAAGAGAAAATGATGCAATCAAGAGACAGTAAAAATGGCGGGTATGAGGCTGCTGCCCACTTAACACAGCAGAATGCTTGTAGTAAATGTGTTTTAAAAGAAGGAATATATTCCAGACTAATGATGAAATGCAGTCTGCAAATTTCAAGCAGTGCCATGTTAACTTTCATGGCACAATGTTTACATATTTGTAGGTGGTGTGCTTTTTGGAGACTGGTGGTGCTGGGTTTTTTACTACCACAAATACAAGTGGTGGCTAGGATGTTACTACATGATAGGGATTTTTCAGTTCCATTGTAATTGCATGGGACCACTGTTGTAAATGTAGTCACTCATTGATAGGAATGTCCTTGTACAGCAATAGATGATTGATATTCTCTGTGATGTGGCAGGGTTTAGTAGCATCTCTGTTCAGTGCAGAGCGGCTAAGCTAGTACCAGTGATTCCCAGCTGGGCCAAGAGTCACTGATCTTTCACACTAGTACTCTCCTGCATGAGTATGGTACGTATGAATGGTGTGATAGCATCAGTCTCGCTCTTGTCACTTGTCTCTTTCTTATTTAGCCATCAGTGCTCAGTCCAAGCCAGTTTCCAAAGGACATCTTTCCCTGTCTTACATTAGTCATCTATAACTGTGAGGAGTGTTGGATGATTCTGGGAAGCTGCACTTGGATCAAGCCTACCTCATCTTTTTTGGGGACAACTAAGCATCGTGTATCTGTGCTTTCACGAGGGAATAGGGGGTAGGGGATGTCAAGACTGTACCTAGCCAGGCATGGTGGCTCATGCCTGTAATCCCAGTAACTCAGGAGGCTAAGGCAGGAGGATTGCAAGTGAGGTCAGCCTCAGCAACTTAGTGGGACCCTCAGCAACTTAGTGAGATCCTGTCTCAAAATAAAAAAATAAAAATACTTGGGGATATGATATTGAACCCTTCGGTTCAATACCCAGTACGAAAGAAAGAAAGAAAGAAAGAAAGAAAGAAAGAAAGAAAGAAAGAAAGAAAGAAAGAGGTAACAAAATCTCTATCTCAAAGTGTTATGAAGATGAAGTCAGCCAACAAATAAAGTCCTGAGGCTCAAAGATTCCAGTGTTAGTTGCCCTTTGCTCTGATCTATCTTTGTGCAGCCAGGCGGGCCCAACATCTGGTTCTTTTCTTTTCTCTCTCTCTGTTTATTTTTCCACTGTTTTTTAAATTGGTGCATTATATACACACATAATGATGGGATTTGTCGTTACTATTCATACAGGCACACAATAAAACAATATAATTTGGCCAATATCTCTCCCCAGCACTCCCACCCTTCCCAGTTCCCACCCGGTGGTCCCTTCCCTCTACTCATCTCCCTTTGATGTTCATGAGATTCCTGCCCTCTGCCCTTCTTCCTCTGCCCTTCCTCTCCAGCTTCCACATGTGTGAGCAAACCTTTTGAGCTTGGCTTATTTTGCTTAATGTAGCTGTTTCTACTTCCATCCATTTTCCTGCAAATGACATAATTTAATTTTTCTTTATGGCTGAATAAAACTCTACTGCATATATACCACATTTTTGTTAACCACTCGTTTGTTAGTGGATACCTAGGCTGGCTCCATAGTTTGGCTATTGTGCATTGTGCTGCTATAAACATGGGTGTGCATGTATCAATTTAGTAAGATTAATTCTTTAGGGTAAGCACCAAGAAGTGGTATAGCTGGGTCATACGGTAGTTTCATGTCTAGTGTTTTGAAGAGACTCCATACTGATTTCTGTAGTGGTTGTACTAAATTACAATCCCACTCATAAGGTAAAAGTGTTCCTTTTTTTTTCCACATCCTCTCCAGCATTTATTATTATTCATATTCTTGATGACTGCCATTCTGACTGGTGTGAAATAAAATCTCAATACAGTTTTGATTTGCATTTCTCTGAATGTTGAACAATTTTTCATATATTTGTTGACCATTTGTATTCTTTTGAGAAAGTCTGTTTAATTCATTGCCCTGTTTATTAATTGGATTATTTGGGGGTTTTGATGCTAAGTTTTTTGAATTCTTTATATATTCTATATGTTAATCATCTGTCAAAAAAGTAGCTAGCAAAGATTTGCATTCTGTGGGTTCTCCACATTTCTAATTATTTCCTTTCTAAACATCTGATTGTTATAGCAAATGTGCATATTAGGCAAACTTGATCTTTTAAAAAGTTATTATTATTAGTTTTTAAAATTTTACTTACATCCCATGTAAGTTCATCTTTTATCCTAGTGTAACCATTGTTCAAGTAGTTGAAACTGGATCTATATCTATGGGTCAAATAAAAAGAGTACGTCAAGGACTCCCTGGCATGATGGTAAATCCTATGGGAAATAAACATAGACCTTTAAAAGGAGGATGGGATGTACTGATTAGGACTGGGGGCTCTGAGGTCAAACTTCCCAGGGTGAATTCTCTGCCAAATCTAGTTTTGTGTCTTCAAGTTTCCTAATTTGAAAACTGAATAAAGTAATGGTACCCTGTGATGGGGTTGGGCAGGGAAGAGGGAGGATGAAATGAATTCAGCCGTAAGTGTGCAGCACAGGGTCGCCAGCAGAATGAGTATCTTGTCCATGTCAGCTTTTGCTGGTTTCACCGAGCTCTTATGGGGAGAGAATACAGGAGAAGTTACTGACATTATCTCAGGCTGAGCCAGGAAGCACCCTTATGGAGAGAAGTCTGGCTGTATAAGGTGTGTTCCTGAAGCATGTTTCACCACTTGGCATGGAAGGAAACCACATACATGGGCAGACTTTAGTGATCTGATTTGAAGCTTCCAGAGTGTGGTGATGGGACCAGCAACACCAAGTCCTTGATGAGAAACATGCTTATCAGGAAACCATTTAAGAGCTTAACATGTTCAACTGCTTTACCCGTGAACTTCTAATCCCTCTGTCACCAACCAAACTTAACTGAAGCAAGTATATTTTGGGTCCAATTTATGAGAGAGAACTGTTTCCAGGTTTCTTTACTTTCTTAGAGATACATGTGAAAAGCTCTGACAGAGGAATTTCTATAATGAAAGTATTTCTTTCACCAGGGAAAGGAAATGTTGAGTTATTCTTGTCAATTCCCCCTAGCCATGTGCTTGGAGCTCTGTAAGGAAGCTTTTCCTGAGCTTTTCCTGAGAGGTTGGGATCACTGGGCAGGGAGAGCAAAACAGACTGTTAAGTCTCCTTTGTCACTGGCTGGCCCCTTGCTTTGGGAACTGACTGGCCCAGTTGCAAACATATGTGTCTGGCAGGAAGTCCTTTCCCTTTGTCCTTAAACCACAGGAGAACTGACAGGAAATTGGAGTGTCCAGGCTTCCAAGCAGGGACAGGATGTGTACCTTTTCAAACAATGTTAAAGGTGGATGTTTGAGATTTAGCCTGTTCTTCTTCTGGGAACAAATAATAGCTTTTTCTGCATGCTTTCCTACAAACCTACTGTTCAAACAACCAACTGGAAACAGGTCTTTGACCAGGTCTGGAACTTTTGCATGGTAGGAATAAGAGCTCTGAATCTTCTTTTATGTCATCTCCTACCTCCCATACTCTACTGCCCAACTTTTATTTCTCTTTCTTGGTTTTCTTCAATCCCTATAGAAAGTGATCGAAATTAATGAAGGTATTCAGGACAGGCAACCTCAAAATATGGCATCTTGGCATTTGAGGAAATTGCAGAAGCAGGAACATCTCTTAGAACTTCTTCTATCCATTTCCCCTGAAGCAGGCCCTATGTTGTGCACAAGCTATGCCATTAACATGGAGCAAACATATTTGTGTCTTTCCACAATATTGGCATTTATTGAATAAAAAAAATCATAAGCAGCCTCACCTTTATCAGTTGCAATTCACCAAGTACTTGTGGGTTACTTGGTAGGAATAAATCACATGTTCTTTCATTTCAGTCTCAATCACTGATATCTACAACACACAAGTCACATAGCACAGTTTACATAATGATACATAAATGTACGTTATGGAAAGGCTAGGAAAGAGCTAACCAGGTCAAAGAGAGTTAGCAGGCTGCACTGAGAGCAAAGGAAGAGAACAGATAAAAATGGAGAAGTCACTATAGGTCATCAGATAAAATTACAAACCAGGGAAGAGCTAATTTTTTCTAATCTTCCCTGAAGTAGGCAATAAGATACTCATTCAAGGAATATCCTCCTATATTCTGAGGAACAGAACATCCTTATCTCTGAAGGCTAAGGACACTGAGAATTTCTGAACAGACAGGTCTTGGTGAGTTATTACGGATAGACCATATCTCCGTTGTCCTCTCATCATACTTTCCCAGAACTGTCTGCTCCTCATGAAACTTATGCATGAAAACATATGGGGTCACTTGTTTCTTAAACACAACAGATTTGTATCTTCTTCTCTTGTTAAATCAGATTGTATTATAGGAACCTTAGCTTTGAACCTAAGATGAGACAAAGGAAGTATTTCTTACCCATACAGTATTATTTGCCCTCTTGTTCTGAGTAACTAGAAATGTAACAAGGACTTAGATATTGCTTTTGCTAGCACTGACTCTTTGCTTGGGTCTACAAGTGGAGAAACTTGGCATCTCTACCTCCACTTTACATTTGTCTCTTTTGCTCTCAGTCACCTTGATTCCTGGAACAACGGGTCTGATTGATGAATATCTTGTGACGAGTCGACACTATCCTGCCACTCTGTATGGCCACCGTCAACAACGTCCCACCTGTCCAGTCCTGAGATAATGATCAACCAAACCACAGTTGGCCCAAGATTGTTTGATGGCGCCTACTTCTGGTCCCCCTTGTGCATATAATCTGGGAGCTCAGGTCAGCGTCCCTGAAGACAGGGCTGGAAGCACTGGTCCCCTTTGTCTTCCCAGTATAGCTATGCTCATTAAAGTTCCTTTCCTGCTTTCCACCATTGCTTTTTAATTTGGTATTTGGCACAAGTGACCAGACTTGATTTATTGGAATTTCGGGAGTTGGACCTATGGTATAGGACTTTAATAACAGAACAACTGTCAGATTGTTTCGTGTGTGTGTACCTCTGTCCAAAACCTTAGGAAGAATGCCTATGGAAAAAGAGAGAAGTATGTCTCCTATCAACAGATTTAGCTTCATGCTGTGGGACACATCTTTTACCACTCAGATGACCCACAGAATTGTAATTTTTTGTGCTCATTTCAATTTCCAGTTTGTTTTTTACTCAATTGTGAGTGAGAAAGGTTTCGTTTTCAAGCCTCACTGAAGTAGAAGTTATAGTAGTTCACCAATTTCCAGGATTTTCTGATTCTGGGCATACGAAATGATATACTTTCCCACCCCCTTGGATTCAGGTTGGGCCATACAATGTATGTAGACCAATAAAATATGAATAGAAGTGAAATTAGTAGGAAGTGTTGGAGAGAAAACTTTCCTTTCTAATGTTAGACTTGGATGGTTGGAGTGCTACAAATTAATTGACATAGAGTAACAGAAGAAAAGATTAAGCTTTATTTGCACACACATGCACAGTGAGGAGTACTCAGTAATATTCTCTTTTTTGTTAAGTTAGTATAAAGGTTTTACCTCTGCTAGTATTCTAAGAACGTAACTGTAGGCAGATTACCATACATGATAAATTCCATTATTTGCTTACGATTTTATATTCCTCCTTATTTTTGACACATTCTCCTATGGACATAGTATACTGCCCATAGTACTCTGACAAGCAGAGGTGAAACCTTATATATCAACTTACCAAAAAAGAGAGTGGGTAGGGCTTCGCTGGGAAAGTGGGCTGATGGTTGAAGTAATGATTTCATAACTCATGTTTACAAGTCTTGTGCAGTTCCTTCTGTATTTTTACTATCTATTGTCTTCAACTGATAGATTAAGAGTCAGCAAGTTCTTATTTATTTTTAAAATTTAAGGAACCCTGTAATTTGAAACTTTTTTCTTCCGCATCATTTGCAGCCTAACTTCCTCTCTGGGTCTCACATGACATAGACTATTTTCTAACACTGACTTTTTTCTTTTCTGCATATATATTTATATACAGTGTCTGAGTTTGCAGAAATCCCTATCCAATAAATGCTGACTGATTGGTGAATGATGAATTCAGTTATTTTTTGCAATCAAACTTAACTTAGAGCTTCTTGTATTTATATACCTTCCACAACAGGCCTGGCATGACAGTGCTAATAATCTATTTTTTATTAGTACTTATTATGTGGCAGACATTTTATAAGAAAAATCTTATTTAATGGTGTTAAATTGTACCTAAGTATCTAATTGTTTGGGATTCACATATCTGTAAAAGCAGCTCAGTTGTAAAACCAGGAATCATGAATATTAAACACTATATTTTATGCTGGAGTAGGTCTAAAGATATTACTTACCCTAGTAATTTCCCCAATGGAAAATATAGCAACTCAGGCCAAACAGCAAAATTTAATTCTGTTGGAATATGAAGAAAGGATTAAGTCATTATGTATTTGGGATTTATTTCCATAAGAAAAAAAATCAGAGGAAATGACATCTTCAACCATTTCTTTGGACATTTTAATTATGTAAAACTAAATTAAAATAGCTTTTTCCTTATAAGTAAAGGAAATATATCTGTGGTTTAAAAAATGTATTTCCTTTCTATGTCAATATCAGTATTGATCTATAGAAGAAGAGAATCTGTAGGCATCTTATCCATGGGTCCATAGCCCCTTTATAGCCAGGCTGTGGGTCAACCCTCTGTTCTATGGTACTAGAAGGGTGTGTTCTAGTCTTTCCCAACTGTGAAGCATTTTGAAAATTGTCGTGTCCCATTGCCTGATCTTCTACATGATGAAGTGAAGCCTTAGAGAAATAAAATAAACCTAATCAAAGTAATTGAAGAATAGGAAATCATAGTGTACAATCCCCCTACTATAAAAGATCTTCCTTCATAATTAATTTTGAAAATTCCATGTCTAATCTGGAACGAAATATATTCTGTAAAAGAAAATTCCTTGAATACCATGGATAATGGATACTAATATCTAATAACCTTTTCAATTAGAAGTGTCATTCTTGAGTGTAATAACCTCTTTTCATGCAAATTAAGCTTATTTCTACTTGTTAGATGCTTAATAGAGATGAATGGCAGTCACTTTATTAATTAGAATCACACACATGTGTGTTAGAACATTTTAAAATATTATCATATTCTCCACTATTTTCTTTGCATCTCTTAAAGAATCCAACACCTTCAATCCTGGAACATGTCCTTGCTTCTGATTCCCATTGGCTGAGCCTGAAATCTGGAGATCGTGATTCATTTTTTCTCTATTTTCACTTTCATCTTTAATTAATCACTAAGGTCTCTTTGGCTTTATTGCCTAAATAGCCCTCAAATCTTCCAACCTCAGTGCCACTATTTTATAATACAATCATCTTCATCTACATTATCACATTTTACCTGATTGATTATTTAGCAATCATTGACACTAAACAATCCCCAAATCTTAGTGGCTTAACAGAACAAACATTTGTTTCTTGATTATAGTACCTGAGGACCACAGGGCAACAGTGCGTGTCATCATGCGGTGCTTGCCTGAATTTGTTTTGCCTGGCCTCAGGTTGACCTGGTTTTATATATGTTTTTCCATTCCGGAATTTAGGCTGAGGGAGCAGCTGCTCTCTGGGGCTAACTAGTCTCCTAGCCACAGGCAGAAGCTAGAGGGGGACAGAACCATATCAAATGTATTTAAAGCTTCTGCTTGGAGGTAGCATATGTTATGTCCACAAAAACTTTTTGGCCATAGGAAGTGCCATGGCCAACCTCAAAGTCGTAGAGAACGTGGCAAAAATAAGGAGGAATATAAAATTGTAAGAAAACAATGGAATTTATCACGTCTGCTAATCTGCTTAGAGTTGTGTTCCTCTCCAATTCAGCTTCTACAGTATCCACCTCAAGAGCAAAATCACAAGATACTCAGTGACCTAAGAATTAAGTCCAATCTCCTAGCATTGTTTCCAGGCTCATGCTGGCCTGGCTCTTACTTCCCTAATCCTACCCTCATTCTTCTGCACTTGTGTTAGTCAGTTTTTCCATTGCTATAACAAATACCTGAGATAAATCAACTTATAAAGAGAAAAAGGTTATTTTAGCTCACACTTTGGAGGTTTCAGACCATGGTCAGTTGGCCCCACTGCTTTTGGACCTGTGGCAAGTCACCACATCATGGCAGGGAATGTGCAGAGAGTAGAAAGTCACTCACTTCAAGACTGGATGAGGAGGAGGAGGAGGGGCTGGGGACCTGCATTCCCTTTCAAAGGCACATCCCCCAGTGACTGGAAGACTTCCTGCTAGGCCCCATCTCTTAGTTTCTACTATCTTCCAGTGGTGCCACTACTGGGGACTATGAAAGGGGAATAAGTGTTTAACAATGGGCCTCTGGGAAACATTTAAGACTTAAGAATCCTTAAGAAATTAGGGATGACTCCACCATACGACCCTGCTATTCCACTCCTGGGTATCTTTCCAGGGGACTTAGAATCAGCACATTACAGTGACACAGCAATATCGATGTTCATTGCAGCACAATTTACCATTGCTAGGCTATGGAAACAACCCCGGTGTCCCTCACAGGAAGAATGGATCCAAAAACTGTGG
>PVKS010010011.1:19587-61909 GCA_004027875.1 Aplodontia rufa | reverse complement strand
AATCAATTTTTGTTGAGTCTTTCACATGGCTTTCCTTGCTCCAACACTTGTACGTGGTGCTAGGGTTTGAACCCGGGTCCTCGCTCATGCTGGGCAAGTGCTGTAACTGCCCAGCCACTGCTCCAGCCCCCAGCCTGTTTTTTTTTGGGTCTCATTAAGTTGCTCGCTAAGTTGCTGAGGTGGGCCTAGAACTTGCTGTCCTCCTGCCTCAACCTCTGGAGTTGTTGGGATTACAGGTATGTGCTACCTTCCCCTGCTCATTTATGTTGTTTGATCTATCAATATGATACTGTTTTTGTTTTTTCATTCTTTTGGTAAGGTAAACACTTTCTTAATTCCTTTTTAAGAAGACTGCAGCACTGGGGGCTCTGGTGCCTGTCTGTAATTCCAGCTACTAGAGGAACTGAGGCAACAGGATTGCAAGTTTGAGGTCACCGTGATCAATTTAAAAAGACCCTATCTCAAAGTTAAAGAAAAAATGATAATAAAAAAGCTGGGACGTAATAGCTCTGTGGTAGAGCACTTGCCTCAAATGTGAGAATGCCTGGGTTCAATTCCCAGTACCACCAAAAAAAAAAAAAAAAAAAAAAAAAAAGCCTGCTTCTACCATGATACTACCATGAAAACATAAAGGTTATTTAGAGGAATTGCTACTCACCATTCTTGTATTTTTTTGTACCCACTTCTGGTTAACTCTTTACACTCTCCCACTTCCATAGGTATTCTCAGATTTATTATTTTTTTTTAAGAGAGAAGGGAAGAGAGAGAGAAAGAATATGAATCAATTTTATTTATTTTGTCATCTGGACTTTGCTTCTCTTAGTTGTGTATGTGGTGCTGGGGTTGGAACCTGGGTCCTCATGCGTGCCAGGCAAGCACCATAACCTCTGACCCACTGCTCCAGCCCCTTAGTCTCAGTTTTTGATGATTCCTATTCATTCATTAAATTTTATTAACGTATTTCTTTTGCAGTGCTGGGGGTTGAACCTGAGCCTCATACATGCTGGGCAAACACTCTACCTTTGAGCTCTACCCCCAGCCTGCTTTTGTTTTGTGAAAATTAAAAAAGAAAAAAGAAAGATTCCTGCCTCTCCCCACACCAATACTATGGATCAAACCCAGGGGCTCTCTGCCAAGGAGATATATCCCAGACCTTTTTATGTATTTAGAGACTTGGTCTCCTTAAGTTGCCCTGTCTGGCCCTGCATTTACAATCTTCCTGCCTCTGCCCTTCTAGTGACTGGGATTACAGGTGAGTGCCACCACACCCTGTGATTAATACGAAAGCTAACCAACTTATCACACCAGTTAACCTGCACTGTGCCCTTTTTACTTGACAGTATATCTTGGTGAATCTTTGTAGATACCTAGTAGTATGACATAACATATTTTGTGTAATCAATCCTCAGTTTGCCATTTAAAATTACTGGTAATACTGTCTTAAAGGGTATATGTGGCTGTAACTTTAAAAGATTTTGAGGAATTGCCCTTCTTGGAGTTCATATTAATTTATACAACCATGAAGACTGTGTAAAATCTATTTTCATGCACCTTTGCTGCTATAGCGTTCTACTGTAGACATATAGTTGGCCAACCCATACTGTCATTTATTAGGATTTTTCAAGTTTTGACTATTTTTTAAATGTGGTTTTTAAGAATTTGTTGGCATACAAGTAATACAAATTTATTACAACATAATGCAAATAATATAAGAAAAAATAAGGGAAAAAATGGAAAGTGATTCCCCCTTACCTCTTTCGTTTTCCATTGGGGCCTCTCTTAAGAGATGGGTTTGTATCCTTCTTGATTATTTCTTTTCTTAGGCAATTATTGACCTAATATATTCTGAGATCTTGTTCTATCCAATTCAGTCATCCTGAAAATAGATACTTAATGATGTTGGGTAGGTACTTCCTCCTTCCCTCAACTCCATCCATGTGTGTAATCACAGACACAAATTCAGTACAGTAGAGGAGGAAGGTCTAGACCAGAGCCAAACTGTCTGGGTTATGATCCAGCCTTGCCAGTTACTTTTGTGAGACTTGGCAAGGTCTTTCATGTCTCTGCCTCAGCTTCCTCATCTCTAAAAGGAGGGATAATGCTTGTACCTACTTCACAGGGTTGATGCTATGTGTAAAATACTTAGAATAATGCCTTGCACATGGTAAATATGTGATGTTGTGTTTAATACTTTAATCTTATTTTTAAACCAAAAATGGGACCACAAGGTACATATTGCTTTGCAGTTTGTTTTTTTAAAGACTTTGATTTGTGAACACCTTTTTAGGTTCGTCAATATGTGTTTGCCTGGGCTGGTGCGGTGGCTCGGGGGTTACGGTGCTTGCCCGGCATGCGCGGGTACACAGATTTGAACCTCAGCACCCACGTACACAACTAAGTGTTGGAGCAACAAAAGCCATGTGAAAAACTCAATAAAAAATGATTCTGTCCCTCTCTCTCTCACTGTCCTTCTCTGTTAAAAAAAAAAAATATGGTTGCCTAATTATTTTTAGCAGCTGTATGGCATTGTGTGCTGTGACTATACCATGATTTGTTCTCCTGCTTATGGGTAGTTTCACTACTTCCAGCGTTTTGCTGTTATGGACAACTCTGCAGTGAACATTCTTGAATGTGTTTTATGTACTCTTGTTAGTATTCTAGATAGTAGATTTCTAGAACTGATCAAGTACGTACATTCAGAATTTTACTAGGTCTTGTCAAACTGCCTTTTTAATTTTTTATTGTACATATTTATGTGGTACTATCTGATGTTTTGATACATATACACATTGTATAATGTTCAAATCAGAGCAAACCTGTCTTCTCAAGTATTTATCATTTCTTTTTTTTTTATAATTTTTTTTTAAGAGAGAGGGACAGTGAGAGAGACAGAGAAAGAGAGAAACAACCTTCATTTTAGTTTTTCACATGGCTTTAGTTGCTCCAACACTTAGCTGTGCACGTGGTGCAGGGGCTTGAACCCGGGTCCTCGCATCTGCCAGGCAGGCGCTGAAACCACTGAGCCACCGCTCCAGCCCTATTTATCATTTCTTTACGGTGAAAACACTCAAGTCCTTTTTTCTAGCTTTTAAAAAATATACATAGTACATTATTGTTAACTGTAGTCACCCTACTGTGCAATAGGAAACCAGAACTTCTTTATTCTATCTAACTATAACTAAGTACCCATTAATCAACCTTTCCTCATCCACACCCAGTCTTCCCAGGCTCTGGGAACCACGATTCCATTCCACACCCAGTTTCTATGAGATCAGCTTTATATATATACCACATATGAGTGAGATAAATGTGGCATGTGGTTTCTGTACCTGGCTTATTTCATTTAACATAATGACCTCTAGTTCCATTCATGTTGTTGCAAATGACAGGATTTCATTCTTTTTAGGGCTGCATAATGTTCCGTTGTAGATAGATGTACTACATTTTCTTTATCCACGCATCCGTTGATGGGCACTTAGGTGGTTTGTACATCTCAGCTATTGTGAACAGTGCTGCAGTGAGCAGATGTCTCTTCTGCTGATTTCATTTCTGTTGGACCTGTACCTAGTAGTGGAATTGCAGGATCATATGGTAGTTCAAGCTTTCATATTTTGAGGAACTTCCGTGGTGTTTCCCATAATGACTGTACCAGGAGTGTGCAGCATCCCTTTTTTCATATTCTTGTCAGGACTTGTTATCTTTTGTCTCCAAGTTGCCTTATTTTAAAAGGCTCTGCAGGTTCTGGCAACATCTTTTCCTGGTCTGTACATTATCAGTCTTTAACTGTTGTCAATTTAGTAAGGAATAAGTTGAGTTTTATTTAAAAACACTTTGTAAGGTGGACGGGATGTTACACATCCATAATCCCAGTGACTTGGGAAGATTACAGATTTGACAGTGGCCTCGGCAGCTTAGTAAGACCCTGTCTCAAAATGAAAAAAGGTGCGTTCAATTCCCACTCATTCATAAATAAATAAATAAGTGAAAACTCATTTTAGAATAGTTTTATATTTAGAGGAAGGTTGCAAGTATAATGCAAAGGGTTCTATTTTTGGTATCTGGGATTGTAGGTGTATGACACCTTGCCTGGCTGCTGTGAATATTTTTGAGTCACCTGTACTTGTGCAAGTTTCTCTTGGGTGTGCAAATTTCTCATGGTTATGTACCAAGGGGTGTAACTATGGGAAGTCGAGGTTGTGAATGTACATCTTATAAAATAATGGCAAATTATTTTCCCAAGTTTGCTCATTTGTAATCTCACCAGCAACTCTTAGTATTGTTAGACTTTATAATGTTTTCTAATCAAATATATGGAAGTATATCACTATTGGTTTGTACTTTTCCAGGGATTAAATCCAGGGGGCTTTAACCACTGAGTCACATCTCCAGCCCTTTTTATTTTTTTTATTTTTTATTTTTTTTATAAAGAGAGAGGGACAGTGAGAGAGACAGAGAAAGAGCGAAACAACTTTATTGAATTTTTCACATGGCCTTAGTTGCTCCAACACTCAGTTGTGTACGTGGTGCTGGGGTTTGAACCCTGGTCCTCGTGCTTGCCAGGCAAGCACCGAAACCGCTGAGCCACCGCTCCAGCCCCCCTTTTTATTTTTTACTTTGAGACGGGGTCTAACAAGTTACTCAGAGCCTCGCTAAATTGCTGAGGCTGGCTTTGAACTTAGGATCCTCCTGTCTCACTCTTTTGTTGTGGCTTTAAACAAAGGAATCTGATTTTTTTTTTTTCATGGTGTTGGGGATCGAACCCAGGGCCTCACTCATGATAGGCAAGTGCAGTTTCATTCTTTCTTTTAGTTAGTTCAACATCATCTTGCATAATGAAGGGGTTTGTTGGTTCACATTCATACATGCATACATATTGACAGAGTAGCTTCAACCCCATGCTTGTGAAAGATCCCCCTCTTCCCCCATCCCCCATCTCATGTCTCCTCTGTAATTGCCCCAAGTTACAGATGTAAATGACCATATATATGTATTTTAAACATTGAAATTACTAGATTTATATGCCTGCCTAGGTATATTTGGGCTTCTCATGGGAGTCAGGTGTACTCTACTGTATGGAACTTCCTCCTTTTTCTCTCCCCTCTCCCTCCCTTCCCCTCACACCATAGCTGTAGTCCCCATAGCTTAGGTGTTACTTCAAATTTAGTAGGTCTATTAAATAAGCTTGAGTAACTTTCAAGCTGTGTTAGGTTTTACTCTGGCTTCCACGTATGAGAGAAAGCAATCAACCCTCAAGTCTCTGTTTGGCTTGTTTCACTCATCATGATTTTTTTCCATTTCCGTCCATTTACCTGCAAAGTTATGATATCGTTCTTTCTAATAGCTGAGTAGGACTTCACCCATGGTTTTTGGATCCGTTCATCCAGTGAAGGGCGTCTAGATTGTTTCCATAATTTAGCTATTCAAAAGACCAAAAAGTACATGAGAAAGTGTTCTACACTACTAGCAATCAGAGAAATGCAAATCAAAACTGCTCTGATATTCCACCTCACTCCAGTCAGAGTGGCAAAAATGAAGAATATGAACAATAACAGATGCTGAAGGGGTTGTGAGGAGAAAGGAACACTAACACACTGTTGGTGGGACTGCAGACTGGTACAGCCTCTCTGGAAGGCAGTGTGGAGACTCCTCAAAAAATTAGAGATGGAACCACTGTACGACCCAGGTATCCCACTCCTGGGTATTTTCCCAGAAGAGCCAGAATCAGCTTATTACAGAGATATAGCTACATCAAAGTTTATAGCAACTCATTTCTGAAATTTTTAATTTTATTTTTTGGTACTGGGGATTGAACCCAGAGGTGCTTAAGCACTGAGCACATTTTCTGTTTTTTGTTTTCTGAGACAGGGTGTCACCACAAGCTGGCCTTGAATTTGTGATCCTCCTGCTCGCCTCAGCCTCCAGAGCCACTGGATTACAGGCGTTTGCCACCCCAGCTCATTGCTTTCTTTCTTTCTTTTTTTTTTTTTTTTTTTTAAGAGGGACAGTGAGAGAGACAGAGAAAGAGAGAAACTACTTTATTTAGTTTTTCACATGGCCTTCGTTGCTCCAACACTTAGTTGTGTACGTGGTGCTGGAGTTTGATCCCGGGTCCTTGTGCTTGCTGGGCAAGCACTGAAACCGCTGAGCCACCGCTCCAGCCCACCAGCTCATTTCTTGTATATACATATATGTCCATGTATATATGTGTGTGTGCGTGTGTGTATTTTTTTTTTTTTTTTTTTTTTTTTTGGTAAGAGAGAGGGACAGTGAGAGAGAGAGAGAGAGAGAGAAACAATTTTATTTAGTTTTTCATGTGGCCTTTGTTGCTCCGAGACTTTGTTGTGTATGTGGTGCTGGGGTTTGAATGCAATGGCAGTGACTGCCGAGCCCCCGCCCCCACCCCATTTCTTGTGTTTTTAAATACCAAGGAAGTTTGTTTTTGAGAGGATGCCTGATATAAGGGCAGTAACGCTGGTGCCAGTACTTAATGCAAGTTGATTCAACTCTATGGATCTCAGTTTCCTTATCTATAAGGTCAGCTAGTGTTATTTCTGTCTGCCTCTCAGAACTAATGAGATACATCTAAGAAAATGGATATGAACAGTAAAATTATCATTGTCTGCCTGACAGGGATATCGAAAGAAAAATAGCTGACCTTACTGAAAAGAATTTTTATGTTGCTTAAGTGGGCATTCTTTTATTTACAGGTGGCAGAAACATAACTTGATTTTACTTAGGTACAAAGGAATTTATGTGCAAGATTTTGAAACCCTAGAAAGAGCTCAAACAACTTAGCTTCAGAGGGCAGGGATGTGACTGTGTTTCAGAAACAACTGAAATCGAGGACTTAAAGGTCCTTGGGATTTGCTTTATCACCTTGACTTTTCCTGCCTGTGTAGGCTTCATTTTCTCTTGGGGACCATAGGCAGGAACCAGCCAGTCAGGAGCACTCTAGAGTTTTCATATTTGTGATTCTTCTGACACTGGCCTAGAAAGGGACCCTGAGTCAGCGTGGGTCAGGTGACCATCCTTACTTTAATCATTGTGGCCAGGGCAGGGTCCCCATCACACAGCATATGGTCTTCCCAAAGTTAACTGTGTGGCATGAGGAAATTAGTTCTAGAAAAGGGTGCTCTGTAGGACCACATGTATTATAAACTTGCTTCATGAATTAATTGCAGTTGTCCCTTGTTTTTGATAATCTGGCCATCTGACCAGGTTTAAATTCAAGTAACAGTTTGAATAGTTCAGAATGAGTTTCTGAGCCGGGTATAGGGGTGCATGCCTATAATCCCAGTGGTTTGGGAGGCAGAGGCAGAAGTTCAAGGCAGCCTCAGCAAGCCCTAAGCACCTTAGCAAGGCCTTTTCTTCAAAAGAAGAAAGAAAAGAAGGATGGAAAAAAGAAAGAAAAATAGATGAGTTCCTGAGCAGTTTCAAATGTGGCTTCTCCCACTGGGGTGCCATATTGCTCGGATCCCTCTCTACTGCTTGAGCTGGATTCCTTACAAGAGCCAGGGATTGTGGTCTAAGTGGTTGAGAATGCTAGATGTGGGACTGTCCAGCCATGGGTGACGGAACTGAATTGGGAGGGACAAACACCTCTGAGTCCACGAAGACAAGTAATTCATATTAATCTTTCTGTTCAAATTCCTTTATCACGCCTGAATTTTTAGAGCTTAAGTATATAAAACATACATATTCACTTTCTCATGAGTAAGTACTTACAACTGGAGCCTGGCTTTGGAAAAGCATACACCTCCATAGTCAACATTAAGGACTGATTTTATAAAACTTATATATGCTTGAGATTAGTTTTTATTGGCATCTACATTATTCTGGTGAAGTAGTAATTGCAAGTTAAGAGTTTCAGTTTCAAGTGCACTTGATTTAGTTCTGGTAAAGTAAAAGAAAGAGTCTTGAGTGACGTTGGCTTGAGGTCATCTGACTTGCCTCTCTGAGCTCCCTTGAAGGAAGCTGGGATTGAGTAGATTACTATAGTATTGAGATATGATAGCTTGCCAGTGGTGACAGATGAGTTCAGACTCTGTTTACTCACTACTCTTCCCAGTGTAGGATATCAGGCTGACTTGGGTTTGAGCTTCACAGCTTAATATTTTTGACAGCAAAGCTAAAAGTAAAATAAAACCACTAAGTGTACAGATGGGACAGGATCCCTGTTGTGATGCTCGGACTTGTCATGTATGTTCAGCCTAGGACAGCTTTTGGTTTCTTTGACTTCTTTTTAAAATTTTTAAAATTTTTATTTATATTTTAAGAGAGAGGGACAGTGAGAGAAAAAGAGAATGAATTTTATTTAGTTTTTCATGTGGCCTTCGTTGCTCTGAAACTTTGTTGTGGACATGGTGCTGGGGTTTGAACTCATGTACTGGCATATGCCAGGCAAGCGCTATAACCTCTGAGCCACCGCTCCAGCCCCGGTTTCTTTGACTTCTAATGAAGGTTTTGCTTTACCCCAAGGTAGTTTTGGCTATTCATTTAATAATTATTTTCCTGTAAATGGGAGAAATAAAAGTTGCATCCACAGATATGCTATAGCAATTAAAAGGCTAGCCCATAATATATTCACCCCTAAAATTTTTTTAGCCAGGGTATGCATGTTATCTCCCCCTGCATACAGATGTGCACAGGGGTGGCATGGTCATGGGCCATGCTACAGGGCAGTTTGGGTAATTAGCATTAGAGAGCTAATGAAACCTGAGTAGTTTTTTTTTTCAACCTGTATAGGCATTCTTGAGCCTGTAGGCAGCCCTGTGGGCTGTAGACTATTGGTGTAGTAGGCTCTCACCCCGGGAAAGAATGTGTTGTTGTCTGTGACCTCCAGTGAACAAAATGGAACAGAAGTGGAAGCTTCCTGCCCACTTTGAGAACCACCCAGGTAGATTACAGCAGGCCCTGTTAGTACCACTGTGCATAGAAAGAGATAGGAGGGTAGTCCAGCGCTTCCTAAACTCTTTAGTGTTCTCTTGAAGAACATATCAAGCTTGGGCTGGACTTGGTGGCTTTCTGACAGCAGGAACTTCCAGATTTCCACACTAAGAGTTAATATCTTTAAACTCAACTATGTGTATAGGTATAATGGTGTAAGCACAGACCAGTTGTCTGCAAAGTGGAGGAGAATTGTGTCTGTATCAGTGGTTCTGAAACCTTTGCCAGCATCAGGATCCCCTAGAGGGCTTGTTAAAACAGCTTGATGGGAAATCTCTGATTTGCTCAGCCTGGGTAGGGCCTGAGCAGGTGATCTTGCTGTTGCTGGTCTGGGGAGCATAGTTTCTAGAACCACTGTTCCTGGAGTTCAGGTGCTGCTGTTGTGTTGCATGAATTCTTGTATGTATGAAGCCTTTTACATCATGGCATACTTTGTACACCAGACTGGAGTAAACTAAAGGGGGTTTGGAACCGTAAGTGATGTCTGCTTGGGCTCTAAAGACTTGAGGACTAAGCATTCTGTGCCTTCCTGCATACCTGTTGAGCTGTGTCATGAGATACCTGTGTGTTAAACTTGAGTCCATCGTCTCCAGGATTTCTGTGCCTGTAACAGAAGGGATAAGCTTTGCTCAGCGAGTGTGAGGTTTCTCTACCTCGCCCACTTTCCAAGCTCTAGAATCCCATTGACTCTTCAGAATTAATTGCAGCTCATGTATATTACTATGTCTTTGGCCGATGTGCAGTTGGGGGCTGTGTGCTTCAAATCCTCACTGCCATCTGAGCAAACTAATTTAATTGGACTTGCTCAAACACAGTCCATGATTTGTGGCACTTGTACTCATGGGAGCATTTGTTTTCTAGTGACCAAAGGTGGAAAAAAAGACTAAGAGAACTTGCTCTGTGCAATCTTGAGGCTTTTGTTGGGGGTGAACATCTGCAGGTGTAAAACACCAGAAAATGGGAAAAACAAGTTGGACCACTTACTGTTGAGAACTGGTGGCTGATGGAAGTGGGATGGGCAGGTTGTAAAATTGGAGATGATACTTAGAGATTAACCTGTTCTTCCTTCTGCCTAAGATACTTCTACAGGAGAAGTCCCCTGGTAACCTCCTGACAATAATCTTCCTGTACCCTGAAACCAACAAAATGCACCCAGTATCTATATAGCAACCTTGTCTGGAAAGCTTCTTTTTACATAATTGGACAAATAGGGGTTTCTTTCACATCTCATCAGGGTGTAGCAAGGAATTTAAGGCAATGAAAATAATTCTCTTTGTTACAGAAAAGTAGACTACCCAGCTGCAGTGGGTTCCTTAAGCCATGTTTTAATTCTGAAGTGGCAGTTTGTTATGCCAGAAAGAGCTGGGCTTCAGAGTTAGGGTTAGCAGGGTTAAAAGTCCCCTCTACCAGGTCACCTTCTTTGTGACCTTCAGCAAGTTAATTTAATCTTAGTGACTCAATTTCCCATCAGAAAATACTGATAATCCTGTCTTACAAGGCAGTTGTAATAAATAAACAGATTACTTTCCTTCTTAAAAGTGGATGGCTCATCACATTGCCAGACCAGCTGGGTGCAGCCTGACACTTTCTCCCAGTTGTGAACTCAGAGTGAAAGCAGAATGGACAGAAAAGGGAGTGCCAGCTTTTATCTTTTGCTATTTCCAAGCAACAGGAAATTAATCAGTGGTATTAAGTGTTTCTCCTGAACTTTGTTTTGGTGGAGAGTTTTTTTTTTTTCCCCCCCAAAGTGACCTAAAGCATTCTTGAGCTTTTTACATCCTCTTCTGACTTCAGGGACTCAGGGCTCCCTCTTGGTTCCAGTGAGGAAGAGAAGACTGGCAGGTGTCTGGGGAGACTGGAGCTGCTCTCCATACAGCACAGCTGTTCTCTTTGTTTTCCTTTATCATCCCACAGGGATTTAGGATGTTTTCAGTATCTCTCCAAGGAGGTTAGAGGAGTTTTAGATGTTGTTACAATGATTTTTTTCCACGCATGACATAATAAAAACCCTTCTAATGAATGTACTTAAATTTCGAGTGAAAATTCGTCCTCATTATAATTACCTCTTATGTAGGTCTTCTGAAATCAATTATTTCATTTTGACATTTCAGAGGCACTTAGTTCTTTTTTGCTTAGAAGACAAGACTCTTCTCTGTGTGTCCCCTTGAATTCATGGTTAATATTCTTTAAACGTGGCCAGTGTGGATGCTTGTCCTTTTTGAATTTACTCTCAGGGGTGAGTCTGAGGCACGCTTTGGTTGTTGTCTTAGTGCATTCTCCCGCACTCCCACAGTCCCAGCATGTCAGTCTGTGAGCTGCCTTTATAAAGGTTAAATGTGGGGTGGGGATTTTGGTGCCAGGCATGCCTGAAGCAGATCCCAGCAGAGGAGCTGGCTGGGCGCCACTGGGTGGATTTCCACCTGCCAGCAGAGGCCTTCCCCACGTGAGTCTTCCAGGCTTGAAGGTCTGGAAGGCAGGAGTCTGGACCAGCCTGAGGCTCCACCTGCTTCAGAGCTGCAAGTCCAGCATTTGGCTTTGGGAATAACTGACTCTCAAACTTCTCTTTGGCCTCAGAATTCAGTTTAAGGAAAACCTAAAGAGGGGCTGGAGTGGTTGCTCAGTGGTTATAGCACTTGCCTGTCCACGTACACAATGAAGTGTCAGAGCAATGAAAGCCGCATGAAAAACTAAATAAAATTGATTCTTTTTCCTCTCTCTCACTTCCCTCTCTCTTAAAAAAAAAAAAAAAAGAAAGAAAAAAAGAAAAACCAAAGGATTTCATGTGAGGCCTGGAGAAGTGGCTCAGTTGAAGTGTTTGCCTAGCATATGCAAATCCCCTCGGTTAGATCCCTAGATGGGGTGGGGTTTACTGTGATAATTAGAATGGTAATTTTTTTTAACCCCCTTAAAGAACTACCAGTTTGCCACCTGGGGATCCTATCATTAATAACAGGGAAACAGGAATGCCTTTTCTCTTAATAGGAAATATAGGCTGGGGACTTTTGCATAAATTGTTAATATCTAGTCACTCCCTACATGCCTCCCCACCCCACCCGCTTCTACTGTTCTCCAGAAGCAGTGGTACTAGGTTTATGTTCACTTTCCATTCATACCATGAAGTGGGCTAGAGAAGAAGTATTATTTTAGTTTTTTTCCCCTCAGGGTAGAGGGTGCAAGTAAAGCTTTAAAAAGGAAAAAAAAATTACCTGTTTGTCTTATAAATAGGTTTTGTCTTTGCCTCTAGTTTTTAAAAAAGTTACATTAATTAGTTAATTAATTAATGTAGGTACTAGGGATTGGACCCAGCGGCACTTAACCACGGAGCGACATCCCCAGCCTCCCCCCTTTTTTTTAAGTGAGGGAGGGAGGAAGGAAGAGAGAGAACAAATCAATGTTATTTATTTTTTCATCTGACCTTTGTTTCTCCAACACTGAGTTGTGTATGGTGCTGGGGTTTGAACCTGGGTACTTGTGCATGCCAGGCACGCTTTACTGCTGAGCCACCCACCTTTCCAGCCCTTGTCTCTAGATTTGAGAACAGAGTCTGCTGGTTATTCATCTTTGAGGCTGGAATCATAGCTGGGTGGGGAGTTTTTAAAATTTGGTATGTTTTGTGAATTTGGGAGTAATCTTCGCACGGCAGTGATGCTAATCTTTCCTGCATTTTTCCAATTTTAGTATATGTGCTGCTGAAGCAAGCACTACCTTGAAAGTTTCTAGGCATAAAAACGGTGTAATTATACAAGATCTATGTTGGAGGGTGGAGCTGGTGGTCAAGCTAATGTAGTTCTGCTGACAATGACATAAAGATCAGCTCAGAGCTGCTCATTGATAAGACGCATAGGTATAGTATATAAAAGGTAAACACTGAGCAGTAATCAGTGAAGACACCTTTTTGAAGTGGGTGTGGTGCACATGCCTCTGATCCCAGTGAGGCTGAGGCAGGAGGATTGCAAGTTCAAAGCCAGCCTCAGAAACTTAGCAAGACCCTGCCTCAAAATAAAAAATACAAAGGGCTGGGGATGTGGCTCAGTAGTTAAGCGCCTCTGGGTTCAATAACTAGTACAAAAAAAATAAAGAAAGAAACCTTTCCACAGCAAATTCCAGCCTCCTGATTTGTGCCAGGCAGTGCACAGGGCTTTGGAGACTCAAAGAAGAAAGTAGGAGACTGCCCACATTACCATTTTTACTAGATCTAGGTCCTTGGGAGAGTTGTCCAACTCCCTGAGCCAGAACTTCCTCATTTCTAAAAAAGGAATAATACCCATAAAGTTGTGCCTAATAAGCAACCTGTCAGTTTCATGCTGTAAGCAGTCACAGTGGTGGCTAAGAACACTCCATTGTCTATTGAAGTTGGAAATAAGTGAACAAGCCATTACTGTAAGCAAGTGACTGCTTGGCACTTGCTCTGGTGGGAGGTTTGTAGGCACAGGTGTGGGGAGATTGGCCAGGTTAGTGCCTCACCCACCAGGGACTTGATTGGAAAGCTTGTAGGAGAATGTGGCACTTGAGCCCAGGGAAGAGTAGCTGACCAAGAAAGGGGCATTCCAGGTGGTCAGAAGTCTCTAAAAGGACCCCTGCCTGCTTACTCTGCTAAAGTTGCTGCTGGAGAGGAAGCCAGGACCTAAAGTGTTTTAAGGAAAGAAAGTGTTTTTAAATTCTGATGAAGACTTGGAGTAGAGTGGGCGTTTGGCTTGGAGTATTTGCCTATTGAGCTTGGTGTTGTGTTCTTTTGAAAGGAATTCAGCGGGAGCCAAGAATGGTTCCCACCCGTCCCCCCTGTGGTGGGATTTGAGCACACTCCCTGGAAACCCACCCACTGGTTTTGGCAGTTGCTGCCAAATTCCACTTTCAAAGGGAAATGATCCCATTCCTTTCTGACTCTGAATATTAAGCAGTCAAGAATACCTGTGTGTACTTTGAAGAGTGGATAACATCTTTGGGTGGATATTGCAGGGATAGAAGAGGTGCTTGCCCTGTTTTAATGCTTTGAAGAATAAAAAACCTCAGATGTAAGGTGTGTGTTGCAGAGAAGCACCACATGATTGCAAAGGTTTATAACAGCAAAATAATCCAATTATATCTGTTACCTGCAAGTTGTTAAACATTCTTTGATCAGGACCGATGACTTTAATTTTGGAATCCAGCATCTTAGGAGCCTGCACTGTGTTCAGAAGTCATTGTTGGAAAATGGGGTACCCCTGAGGTACCCCTTCATGTCACTTAATCATCTACTTCCTCCCAAATCCCTGGCATTACTGGCTTGTGCTACCACGCCTGGCACAAATCTCCTCTTAAAGGAGCTATAGTGAAATAATTTTGAGTTGCTTAATTTCTCCTGTGTTTTAACATTCCATATTTAGGGATCAGTGGGTTAAGAACTGGTGTCCTTTGTCCTAGACCAGTGATTTTCCAAGTGTGGTGCCCAGACTGCAGCAGCAGCCTTGCTGAGAGCTCTTTAGAAATGCAGATTCTCCTCAGCCCTGACTCTGACTAGCCTAGAAGCTGAGCTTGGTTTTCCTAATGTGGGGGTGGAACAGTTACGTAAATAATTATTCTACCCAGTTACATCAGAATGAGAAGCAGGCAGGATTTTTCCTACTTGGAAGTGCTTTCTGGTTTTATTTAAACCAGCAATTGTACCATTTGTGTATTTATGAAAAATACCAATTTGACTGTTAACACTAACAATAAAACAGCAATCCATACCAATTTTCAATGATCCAAATAAATATTAGACATTTTATGTATATTTTAATCTTCTTCCATTTCTTCTACCTTTAAATTACAGGGTAAGAAATTACTGTGTCTCTTGGCTGTTTTTTTTTCAAGGTTAAAAACGTGTCTGCAGGCACACAAGACATGCCTCCACCCCCATCTGACTACGTGGAGAGAGTTGACAGTCCCATGGCATATTCTTCCAACGGCAAAGTGAATGGCAAGCGGTCCTATGCAGAGTCTTCCTATAAATCAACACCACCGTAAGTGACATCTTCCTTAGTTTGATAGAATGAATCTATAAATGAATATTTGCATGTGTTAAAAATTTTATTTTGTGTCATTCTCTTTTTAAAAAAAATCCAACAGTACACATAAAAGCTGGGCACTGATCTTTCTTTTTTTTTTTTTTTTAAAGAGAGAAGGACAGTGAGAGAGAGAGAGAGACAGAATCAATTTTTATTGAGTTTTTCACATGGCTTTTGTTGCTCTGACACTTAGTTGTATACATGGGTTGCTGGGGTTTGAACCTGGGTATTTGTGCATGCTGGGCAAGGCCTGAAACCACCAAGCCACCACTCCAGCCCCCAGATCTTTCTTTTGTGTTACAATGATCTTTGCTTTGTTGGTAGAGACCTAAGTGTAACTTGGAAGGTTTGGATGAAGAGGGTGGGGTGCTCTTTCCCTTCTAACTTGAAAATGCTTTTTCTTCACTTGCTGATTTAATTCAGAACCTAGGTTGTGGTCTTTCTAGAAATGTGGTTCTGGATGCTCTACTATTTCTGATTGTGAAGTTCAGGTGAGGATAGAAGGAAGTTCCTGAGTAGAGAGATAAGTGTGGCTCTCTTTTTGCCAATTATTATTAGATCTCATGAATAGAAGAGGAGGATTGAATGTTGATTAACCCTTCTCACATACATGTTATTAAACTAGAAAACTTCATTTGAATTCATATTTCTGGTACATTAATCCATTCTTCATACCTGATGTGTGCTTTGTAAAAGAGCTCACAGTTCTGGAGGTTCAAGTTGATGGCTCTGGCATCACCTTAGTTCTGTGAGATCAACCTTGGTGTTCCAAAGACCTCCCAGGAGACTTAACCGCTTAAAGGTCCTGTAAAATCAGAAAAAAGGATAATGATACTGGTGTAAATTCAGGCGGAGATGTTTATTGGACTTGTTGCTCTCGCGCCAGTTTCACCTGCGCCGCCATGATGAGGGCAGGCCTGGGAAGCAGCAGCAGGCCAGAATGGCAGGCAGGGAAAATGGCGTTGAACCTTTGCCAGGCAGCTGGTTTTGCTGGCTACCTGGAAGTTCATGATGGGGTTAGTCCTTCAGAGACTGGCTGGTGGATCCATCAATCCATTGGAGCTTGTCTGCCAGCATCCCAATTGGCTGTTCTTTTCGCGGGCAAGTTGCCCTTTGCCCTGCCCCTTAGCCAGCAGGCATGGCCTCAGTGTCTTGACTGAAGACACACCCCCAGCCAGGGTCCAAGATGCTGTGAAGTGTGGGCTACCTGAAGCCACGCCCCCAGCCAGCCTAACAGGTCCCACCACTACCTAGCATAGCATTGCCACACTGAGGACCAAGCCTCCAACATGTGAATCTTTGGAGGACATGCTCAAACCATATCTAAACCACAGCACCTGGTTTAGATACACTCCCCAATAATGGCAGCTTGGAAATAATCACATATATCGTGAACATCATTCTAACAGTTGCGGTATTGATATTGATCGTGTGTTGTTGTTTCTCTTCCTTCATGGATACTGTGTGTCATCTGAAAAGGAGGATACTTGTGCATCTGTTTTCAACTCAGTAATTATCTTGAACACCTGTGTAAGACTGAGCCAAGTGCTCCTGGGTATATGAAGTCCATGTTCTGGTAGAGATTACAAAACCAAGGTGGAAGAAAGTGCCCAACTACACTGAGAGGCCAAGATAAGAACAGCAAAGGCATGTGAAGGAGTGTGTGTGTAGGAATAGGAATGAATGCAAACCCTATAAAAGGCTCAACCTCAAGACCTGGAGACCAACTGAGGTTGAGAATGCCTGACTGAGTGTAGAGGTGAACCTGCGGGGAAAGGAGCTGGGAAGTACAGGGCTGGTTATCTCATCTGGGTTGTGTGTATTTTGACTTAATGAAACTTGTATCTAAAAGTAGGTTTGAAGGTTATTTAGTCTATACATATCCCATGATTCTTAATTTGTAAATACTTTTCTTGCTAAGCTTTTCATTTTTAGCTTTCATACTAAAAACAGATATGTTACTGTGTAGTGTTTTAAAGGTTATAGGAAGAGGAGAAGTGGAAAACTTCCAAAGTCAAATATTTATAATACTGATAACTAATATCATAAAATTGTGGCCAAGAGTCTTGCTTTAATGTTTTTTTTTTTCCCTTTTTTTCATTTCATTTGCCTTTTAGTTCCCTCCCTCTTTGCTCCCTACCCTTCAAATACACCTACTGCATTAAAAAAATTTTGTTGGGGCTGGAATGGTGGCTCAGTGGTTATGGAGCTTGCCTGGCATGTGTGAGGATGTGGGTTCAAACCCCATAAAATTGATTCTCTTTCTCTCTCTTTCTTTCTTTCTCTCTCTCTTACTGTTCCTCTCTCTCTCTTAAAAAAAAAAAAAAAAAAAAAAAAAAAAAAAAAAGTTTTGTCTTCTACCCCAAAGCAAGAAGCACAGTAGCTGAGTCTTGGCAGAGTGGGAGCTTGTTAATCATTAACTAAGGGAGAAAGTCACATTTTCCTTCTACTCGAACTAGTATTAACATAGCATACAAAATCTTGTTACCTGAATACATTTACAAAGAAGAAATAAATACCACCTCCACCCCCAACTACCCCCACATTCCCCAAAGCTTTAGGGGTCTGTAAGAAATTAAGTGTGATTAGAAATCTCAGACTCTGAAAACAGTGAGAATCAGGTGGCTCTGGATCACCTAGAAAATGGTAAGCCTGGAAGATAAAGCTTGAAATTATGGCTTCTATGTGTTGGAAGGAGGAAGGGAAAAAAAAACAAACTTCAGACATTTTTAATAGTTGGTTTGAATGGCAAGGCTAATGCTGAGAAAGTCTCAGCCCCTTTCTTTGATCTTTTCATTTTTGTTCTTGCCTTTCTACAGAGGAAAATGACTCTGTACTTCTGCCGCTCAGAAGTTGTTTGTTTGTCCTGGCTTTTGTGTTTTATTCCTGTGTGAGGCTTTGTTTTCATGCTTGTGGCAGGAACATTATAAGTAACTCAATGTCTGATGCAACGTGAAATAATTGCATTGGAAAAATAATAAGTGTAATGGTAACCCTTCCATTCGTTCTACCTTGGTTTCAAGGTTAATACAGAAATTTTAAAAATATTTAATGCACTCTTTAATTCATGACAATATAAAACTTTTTCGTTTAAGATGTTAGATTTTTTTAGGTTTTCCAAATTTTATCTTAAAAGGAGATTATTATATATGATAGTATAAAATTAATATCACAAAGAGCTTATCTCTGACAGTCAGATAAGCTACATCCTCTTCCCCATGCAGCATTGCATGGAACTGGAAGAACCTGTAGGAAAGAATCCTCATCATCATTTTCCTGACAGCCTTTTATAGAGCAAGTCCCTGGCAAAGGGCAGGTAAACACCTCTTATAAATCAGCCAGAAACTCCTGAAATGAAATCTGAGATCATTTTCCTTAGAAGTTTAAAAGTGCCCCCGCCCACTCCGTCAGACCTTTAAAGTTGCTTGTGTGTTTGGGAGGCAGCAAGCTAGGTATCTGCTCATCGCCTTCACGTGTGACCCCCTCTTGCCTGCGTGAAGGTATTGCTGGCTGCTCCTCCTTGCTGCCCCTTTGTGGTTACGGTTTGCTGGGCCTGAGCTGTAGTATACTCAGTAGCCACTGAACGCTGACCTGTCTTTATTAGGGTGCCTGAAGTGGCCCAGGAGCTTCCCCTCACTTCACCCATGGAGGACTTCAGACAGCCTCGCTACAGCAGCAGCAGTAACTTAGAAACACCTTCAAAAAGGGCTCCCCCTAAGGGAAGAGCAGGAAAGCCCAAGAGGACAGAGCAAGACCACTATGAAACAGACTACACGACAGGCGGAGAGTCCTGCGATGAGCTGGAGGAGGACTGGATCAGGTAGGGTGCCTCACCTCTTCCTAGAGCCACTTGCCTATACTGATTATTAGCAAGGCCAGACAGGGTTGGAGTTGTTGGCTTATGGTGCTGTGGTCAGTGGCATCATTTCATTCTTTGCCAACCAGGTCTGGAGTCAGATTTTTGTGTTGTGGTTTTCCTTAGTGCCTTTTTGCTATAAAGATGGACGTAGAGGCGATCTCTCTGACCATGTCTTAAACATACTTGCAACTTCTCCACCGAATGACTGTTGAACTCATCCAGTGCTCTCCTCTAATAGTCACACAAGAGAGGGTTTTCAGATTAAAGAAAAGAAAAAAAATACAAGCATAAAGAAATTCTGTTCTTCTGATTATAAGATTCTCAGATCAGTGTGTGTGCTGTACCTTTTCATTGGCAGTTCTCTTTAAATTAAGTTTTCATGATAAGACCAGATTTTCTTTTAAAGTTTAATCCAAAGAATTTTGGCAAATAGTTTTTTAAACAGTTGAGGTAATAGTTTAGTGTTCTGGCCAATGTTGTGGTTAAGTTCCCTGGGTCAGGGGTTGGTTCTAGTCCATATCACCAGGTACACATGAGCAGAATGCATAGCCTTTTCATGCCCAGGTGTTCTCATCATGGGACACATGTCAGAAGTAACCTGTGGTGTGAGTGGTGGTGAATGAAGACACTGCTTCTCCAGGCTTCAGTGGGGGCAGGTGGGATAGGGATAGCTCCAAATCTCCTACTCACTAATGGTTCCGACAACTCGTCCTCCCCTCCCCCAAGAGTGTTTTGGCCCAGTTCAGTCACCTACCTGTAAAAAAAAATTTCTAATTTGTATCATAGACAATTTTTTTTAAAAAAACAACTTTTTTTTTTTTTTTAAAGAGAGAGGGACAGTGAGAGAGACAGAGAAAGAGAGAAACAACTTTATTTAGTTTTTCACATAGCCTTAGTTGCTCCAACACTCAGTTGTGTATGTGGTGCTGGGGTTTGAACCTGGGTCATCCTGCTTGCCAGGCAAGCTGAGCCACCGCTCCAGCCCCTATCATAGACAATTTAACTGAAAACTTTGAGGGACCATACATTTATGTTTCTCTTTTGATAAATGAAGATATTAAACTGTTAGGTAGAATTTGAAATTCTGAGTATTTTCTCAATGAGTTGTGGGTTGATAGCATCATCTTTATTTGCAAGCAGTAGCTGGTATATTCACATACAAATGGTACAGAATTTGTCTTTCTTCTTGGTACATGCCAAATTATTTCTATGGGGAGTGCATGTTTTCATATGTGCTTGCTCTTTTGTCCGGGGGAAGCATTGCTGGATACAGAACTCAGAGCCTTTCACATAATAATCATGAACTCTACCACCGAGCGACACTTCAACCCCTATGTATATTTTTAAAATCTACTTTTGTAGTAGAAGGACAAAATAAACTATTTCCACTTAAGAAAAATAAGACCAAAAGTAATGAAATAAGCCAGGCTGAAGATCATAGGTGGTAACAGGAAACAGCCACTCGCAGTCAGCAAGCAGCAATACTGCTTTGTGTTCCAGAATTCATTTTTAAGACTTTAAACACAAATATTCTATTATCATGTGATATTTTGGGTTGAAAATAAATGTGTTCCTGTGACTTGAACCTTAAATTTCATCAGTGATTTTCAATTTTATTTCCAAAACTTATGGGGGAAAAACCATGAGCAGTAATGTAAAAAGAGTATCATTGATAATGGAAGATATTGTCTCCCATCTCCCTCTCCACACACAAAACAAAAAGAAAAGAAGGGAATGTCATTCACATCCCGTGAGCTTTATTGTCTTTGAAGAACACTGGATTTTGTGTCTGCGAAGGATGGAATTATAGTCACTTTCTCTCTTGATTCTTAGGGAATACCCACCCATCACTTCAGATCAACAAAGACAACTCTACAAGAGAAATTTTGACACTGGCCTGCAGGAATACAAGAGCCTACAGGCGGAACTCGACGAGGTCAATAAAGAACTCTCTCGTTTAGATAAAGAATTGGATGACTATAGAGAAGAAAGTGAAGAGTATATGGTAAATTCACACCTGATATTTATATTACATAGGATTTGATTTCTAAAATATGGAGATACAGTATCCTTTATACTAAGGTTGATTTTTAAAAAGTTTGCTGTTATCATCAAAATACAATTTCATAGTTGAAATGATTTTTGGATGAAATTCTCTCCAAATTGCTGGCTATACTAGTTAAGAATTACAATGCAGGGGGCTGGAGCAGTGGCTCGGCAGTTATGATGCTTGCCTGGCATGTGTGAGTACACGAGTTCAAACCCCAGCACTGTGTACACAGCAAAGTCTCAGAGCAATGAAAGCCACATGAAAAACTAAATAAAAATTTGTTTTTATTCCTCTCTCTCTTTCTCTCTCTCTCTCTCTCACTGTCCCTCTCTCTTAAAAAAAAAAAAAAAGTATTATAAAGCAGTAGTCTATGTACATCTGTCCCTTTCTATTTAAAAGATAATAACCAGGTTATTTTTTCTGTTATAAACATAATTTATTCTTTCTGTAAAAAACTCAGTACAGAACCTGCCATGGCGGCACATGCCTGTGATCCCACCCCCTTAGGAGACTGAGGCAAGAGGGTTGCAAATTCAAGGCTGGCCTGGGGAACTTGAAATAAAACAGCAAATGACCGGTGTAAGTCAGTGGTAGAGGTCCTGAGTTCAATCCATAGTATCGCAAGCAAACAAACCCCCAAAACTAAATACAGAACTGTATATAGAAAAATATATCACCTTAAATTCTACCTCCAAAAAAACCCTTGTCACTAAGGGATTGTTTGCACATCCTCTTCATGAAGGAGTGCATGTAGGCATGCAGTGTCTCCGGTAAGGAATCATCTTTACCTTTTCTCCTTTTTTTTAAAGAGAGAGAAAGGGAGAAAGAGAATCAGGTTTATTTATTTTTTCATCTGGCCTTTGTTTCCCAGATATTTAGTCATGTATGTGGTGCTAGGGTTTGAATCCGGGTCCTTGTGCATGCCAGGCAACCACTCTAACCACTGACCCACCACTCCAGTCCTTTTCCTCTTTTTTTACTCAAGAGTAAAATGGTTATTTTTCCCTTGATCACCTGGTTGAAGTAGTGTTTGCCATATAAAATTAATTTTTCTTTTTTTCTTTTTCCTACTTCCCTTCTCCCCTTCCTTCCTTCCATTCCACGTATTGGTCCTTGGTTTTATTTGTTATGCTTTAGGAGTCTTGTTAAGGAAGTTGGTGTGCAAACCAGTATGGTGGAGTGTTGAGCCCACACTTTCTTTCTGTTTTTAGTAGGGATTGAACCCAGGGGCACTTAACCACTGGGCCACATCCCCAGCCCTTTTTATTTTTTAATTTATTTTGAGACAGGGTCTTCCTAAGTTGCTGAGATTGGCTTTAAACTTGCGATCCTCCTGCCTCAGCCTCCCAAGTAGCTGGGATTACAGGTGTGCGCCACTTCACCCGACAAGCCTACATTTTCTTCTAACAGTTGCAGTTTCTTGTCTGATTCCTAGGTCTTTAATGCCCTGCATTTACTTTTGTGCAGGGTGAGAAATAGAGATCAGGATTTGTTCTACATGTGGATATCCAGTTTTCCCAGCACATTTGCTTAAAAAGCTATCTTTCTCCAGTGCATGTTTTTGGCTCCTTTGTCAATCATCAGCTGACTGTATCTCTGTGGATTTGCTCTGTGTTTTCTGTTCTATTCCATTGGTCTTCATGTCTGTTTTGGTGCCCATACTATGCTGTTGCCTCCAACATTGCTTTTCTTGCTCGGGATTGCTTTGGCTGTGCTGGGTCTCTTAATTCTTCCAAATGCATTTTAGAACTTTTTCTTCTCTAGTTCTGTGAAGAATGTCATTGGTGTTTTGATGGGGTTTACATTGAATTGGGGTAACTCTTTTGGTAGTATGGCCATTTTGACAATATTAATTCTGTCTTTCCAAGAACATGGGAATCTTCTAAGGACTTCAGTTTCTTTCTTCAGTGTTCCAGTTTTCATTATAGAGGTCTTTGACTGCCTTGATTAGATTTATTCTCAAGGTTTTGGTTTTGGTTTTTTCTTTGTTTAGATTATTGTCAATGGAATAGTTTTCCTGGTTTCATAAAGATCAACTCTTAATTTTTTTTTTTTTTTTTTTTTTAAGAAAGAGGGGCAGTGAGAGAAATAATTCACTTTATTTAGTTTTTCCTGTGGCCCTTGTTGCTCAGACACTTCACTGTGTACATGGTGCTGGGATTCAAACCCACATCGTCACACTTGCCAGGCAAACACCACAACTGCTGAGCCACCGCTCAAGCCCCTACTCTTAATTTTTTTTTTTTTTTTTAAGAAAGAGGGACAGTGAGAGAGAGAGAGAGAGAGTCAGTTTCATTTAGTTTTTCATGTGACTTTTGTTGCTTCTAGACTTCATTGTGTACATGGTGCTTGGGTTTGAACTTTCGTACTTGTGCATGCCAGGCAGGCGCCGTAACCACCTAGCCACTGTTACAGCTCCATACTCTTCATTTTTTTTTTTTTTTTAAAGAAAGAGGGGACAGTGAGAGAGAGAGAGAGAAAGAAGCAATTTTTATTTAGTTTTTCAAGTGACTTTCATTCCTTGGACACTTCGTTGTGTACATGGTACTGGGGTTTGAACTTGCGTACTCGCACATGCCAGGCAAGCGCCGTAACCACTAAGCCACCACTCCAGCCCAATACTCTTAAAATTTTTACATGTAAAAATGGGTACACAATTTTCAGTTTTATGGTTTTGCCATAATTAAGAGTAATCTTCTTCAGCCAGGCGCAGCGTGGGAGGCTGAGACACAATGACTGCAAGTTCAAAACCAACCTCAGCAAGTTAGCAAGACCCTGTCTCAAAATAAAAAATAAACAGAGCTAGGAATGTGGTTCAGGTTGAATGCCCCTGGGTTCAATCCCTGTTACAAAAAAAAAAAGTAATTTTCTGCAGATAGACATTCAGTATGTCTCTTCCACTCCTGTAGTACTAGTAAAGACACAGGTGATATTTTCCAGTTTATCTAGCTAAAACAAGTACCAGAATGTGGAAATGCTGAACCAGAGGGTATGTGAATTTCAACTATTGTTGCAAAATTGTTCTCCAGAATTATACCAACTGCATTTCTGCAGTAATGCACTAGAGGGCTCAGTTGACCCTCATCTCACTAGTGCCTGAAAATTTAATGGCCTTGTGTCTTAGGTATTAATAATTAAGCATTTTCTCATCACTTTACATGTTTTTGTAACTTCATACTCATTCTATTAAATCTTCTTTGTAGTTTTTCAATTGAGGTAATCTGCTTTTCAGTTTTAAAGTATTTGCTTTTATAGTTTGATTTATCTATTTCATGGTTTCTATATGGTATAAACCTTTCTCAATTCAATTAATATTTATTGGTCACTTATTGTATCTTTGTTGATGTGGAAGTGCTGAGGTTAGAAAGTCAAAATCTGTGTCTCCCTCCCCATCAAAGAACATGTATTCTAAGAGAACCTGCCATCTAAATAACTTAATGTGATTGCTGTATTTACATTATGTGTAGAAATCATCATTTAAATGCTCAGAGAATGAATAAGGTTGACTATAAGGCCTAGAGAGTTTAGAGGAAACTTCGCTAAGCAGTGTGTTATGAATTTTTTACCAGGTGCAGTAAAAAATTACAGGCACACACCTATAATTTCAGTGACTTGGGAGGCTAAGACAAGAGGATCACAAGTTTGAGGCCAACCCTACCAGTACCCTGTCTTAAATTTTAAATATAGGGCTAGGGTATAACTCAGTGGTAGAGTATCCCAAAGATATCCCCAGTACCACCAAAAAAAAGTTGCTTCACTAGATTTCTTCAGACACCTTCCTGCTGACCATACCTTGGTAAAATTTTAAGAGCCTTAAGATTTCATTAATTCCCTTATTTTTATCATAAAAGTGCTATTTTTAGCTCCAAAGTGTAATGTCAGGAATGCCATTCTTCCAATAGAAATGCTCCCACTAGGGGCTGGAGCAGTGGCTTGGCGGTTACAGCACTTGCCCGGCATGTGCAAGTACACGGGTTCAAACCCCAGCACCACATACACAGCTAAGTGTCAGAGCAACGAAAGCCATGTGAAAAACTCAATAAAAATTGATTAATTGATTCTCTCTCTCTCTCTCACTGTCCTTCTCTCTTTAAAAAAAAAAAAAAAGAGAGAGAGAGAGGGCCCTTGGGGAAGGCACATTTCTTAAAAAAAATAAAAAGAAAGAAAGAAAGAAATGCTTCCACTAAACACATTCCCTTCTTTCTCATTAACAGGCTGCAGCTGATGAATACAATCGACTGAAGCAAGTTAAGGGAGTAAGTATCCTGAACTGTAAGATTCTTTTAAGAAAAATTTCTCTATTATGTGTTTTTCATTTAACCCTTATGATAGCTATGAATTCCTTAGCACATGTGCACTTATTATAGAGAAAAGGTCCTGTAATTTGATACGAACACCATAACTCAGGCTAAAACTTTAATTTCAGTTTTTTGCAGCTACAGCCTGTACTGATTCTCTGATAACTTTTTTTTTTGTAACTTGAAGTATACATATAGAAGTGTTAAAATCAAAGTGTATAACTTAGTAAATTTTCATGAAGTGACCTCACTCCCGTGTACCTGGCACCCAGATCAAGAAATACATTTCCTTGCGGCCCTGGAACCCCCTACTCCACCCTTTTACTTCCTTCCAGTTCTTGTATTCTTCCTCTAACATCACAGTTTTGCCTGTCTTGAACTTTATTTAAATAGGAACATGCAGTATGTGTTTTGTGTGTGGCTTCTTTTGCTCAGTGTTACATTTATAAGATCCCGTCATGTTTTGGCATGTAGTTGTCCTATTTATTTATTTATGTTTTTAAAGAGAGAGCAACAGAGAGAGAGAGAGAGAGAGGAGAGAAATAGAGAATTTTATTTAGTTTTTCATGTGGCCTTCGTTGCTCGGAGGCTTCATTATGTACGTGGTGCTGGGGCTCGAACTCGCATACTCGCGCATTCCAGGCAAGTGCCGTAACCACTGAGCCATTGCTGCAGCCCTTTCACATATTTTTATTGTGGTGCAGTGTGTTTTATGATTAAAATACCACTTGGGCTTAGGACGTAGCTCAGTATGCATGGAGCCCTGAATTTCACCTCCAGTATGGCAAAAACATATACACGATTTATTCATCTACTCTATTGCTAATGAACATTTGAATTCTCAATTTTTGGCTTTTACGAATAAGGTAGCATCAGACATTTTTCTAAAAGTGTACACGTTTGATAGTTCCAAACTCGGGAGTGAAATCGCAGGATCACTGGGCATTCAGTAGAAGGCACGTGTGCGTCCAGCCGTAATTGATGCCATCCAGCAGCCTTCCAGAGTGGTTGTGCTGTTTATAGTCTCACCGAGCGGTGCAGTCCCCTGTTGCTTTGCGTCCTTGCTAACCCTTAGTATTACCAGTCATTCTTGACCTAAAACAGCTTTGTTTTTAAAAGATTTTACATTAAATTTTTGTAAATTACAAAGTGTCATGATTTTAAATGACGTGTGTGTGTGTTTAAGAGAGAAGGAGAGAGTGAAAAAGAGAAAATCAATTTTTATTTATTTTTTTCATCTGGCCTTTGTTTCTCTGACACTTGGTTATGTATGTGGTGCTGGAGTTTGAACCCCGGGTCCTCATGCATGCCAGGCAAAGACTGCAACTTCTGAGCCACTGCGCCAGCCCTTAAATGAGAATTTTAAAAGGGTGTGTGGTAAACCTCTCTTATGGGGCTAGAGTGATGGCTCAGCAGTTGGAGCGCTTTTCTGGCATGTGCAAGGACCTGGGTTCAAACCCCAGTACCACATATACAATTTAAGTGTTGGAGAAACAAAAAGTAAAGTTGATTATCTCTTTCCTGTCTCTCTCACTCTTTATTTTTTTAAAGAGAGAAGGACAGTGAGAGAGAAAGAATCAATTAACAATTTTTATTGAGTTTTTCACATGGCTTTCGTTGCTCTGACACTTAGTTGTGTACATGGGTTGCTGGAGTTTGAACCCGGGTACTTGCGCATGCCGGGCAAGTGCCGTAACCACTGAACCACTGCTCCAGCCCATCTCTCTCACTCTCTTAAAAACAAAACAATGGGGGGCTGGAGTGGTGGCTCAGCGGTTTCAGCGCTTGCCTGGCAAGCACGAGGACCCGGGTTCAAACCCCAGCACCACGTACACAACTAAGCGTTGGAGCAACTAAGGCCATGTGAAAAACTAAATAAAAGGTTGTGTCTCCCTTTCTCTGTCTCTCTCTCTCACTGTCCCTCTCTCTTAAAAAAAAAACAAAAAACAAAAAACAAAAAACAATGGGGCTGGAGTGGTGGCTCAGCGGTTATGGCGCTTGTCCAGCATGCATGGGAACATGGGTTCAAACCCCAGCACCCACATACACGACTAAGTGTCAAAGCAATGAAAGTCACATGAAAAACTCAATAAAAATTGATTCAGTCTCTCTCTCTCACTGTCCTTCTCTCTTAAAAAAAAATAAATAAATAAAAATAAAAAACAAAACAAAAAAGAAAAAAAAAACAAAACAAAAAAAACAAAACAAAAAAGAACCTCTCATCCCCCATTCACTCACTATCCCTTTCCCTAATTGACTAATATCACCAATTTCTTATTTTACTGATTTTTATAGATGATATGCTAGAATAAAGGCCAGTAAGTTTTCTTGGTGATTGAACAGTTTTAGAAATGAATGTATGCTTTGTAAAATACAAGTTGGAAGATATGATTGAGTAAAGTGAAACAGCTGTCTATGCATTGGCAATACTGCCAGACCCTTTAAGTGTATTCATTTAACACCCAGCAATTCTGCATGACAGGTATTCCCTTGGTTCACCTTTGCCTTCTCAGCAAACTTATTTTTATTGTGTTGAATGTGTGTGATTCACTTTTCCCCCTTTTTAGTCTGCAGATTACAAAAATAAAAGGAATTACTGCAAGCAGTTGAAGAGCAAATTGTCACACATCAAGAAGATGGTTGGAGACTATGATAGACGGAAAACATAGAAGGCAGATGCCACAAGGCTGGAGAAATTAAGGAGTATCTTTCTGATATCTCAGAAGGCAAGACTTTGGACTCTTCGCTAGGAAGCCAAAACTTGGTGTTCATTACAAAGTTTTGGTAGCTTTAATATCATCAGTATTGAAGCTTTTTATAAATAGCTTTTGATAATAACAGGGCTGAACACTCCAACTAAGGATTTTGTAGTATCAACATTGGTTCTTGTATTAAGAACAAAATATGCTGTTGGAGGTTTTTCAACCTTAAAGGAAGGTTCTGGTATGAACTGTGCTGTGATTTTTCACACCCTGACTTCATTTAATTTTCCCAACAACCCTTCAGGTAATTATTATTTATAATCATTTCTTTTTAGTTAAGGAAGCTGGGTCCTTGCAATGAAGTCTCTGAAGTGAGACTGCTTGTGTCCTAGCATGTGCTTTTGGTTAAGTCTGTTTTATGACTCCATTAATAATAAAATCCCTGCCTTTCATGTTTTAGTTGCTATGTATACTGTATTCTACCAATCTCCCTATTGATTTTTTTCTGTTATAGAAATGATTAAAGAGTTTTTTTGTGTTTTGTGTCATCCTAATAATAAGATCATCTGAAATTAACAAATGTGTGAAATTTAAAGATTATAAATATATGTATACTTTTTAAAAATGAAAGCTTAAACCTAGTGGTTAAAATTTTGTGTATTTTAAAGTACTTTTTATCTTTTATGGTTTACATGCAGTTTTTTAGTAATCAGCTGTCTTTGTCACGGTATCAGAATGTCCCATTGCATTCATAATTGAATTCTGACTTGAATTATATCTTACTGGAATGTTCAAGTTGTGTACATACTAAGCCTTGTGTTCTCTTTGTAATATACATACACATTTGACGTCATTAGTGCATTTAACATCAGGCTGTGGAAAACTACACTCAGGAGTTGTCTCTGGTTGTTTTAACTATTTTGGGTGAGGGACAGTGAGAGAGAGAGAAAGACAGAATACATTTTTTATTTGGTTTTTCATGTGGCTTTGTTGCTTGGACACTTTGTTGTGTACATGGTGCTGGGGTTTGAACCCACATGCTCGCGCATGCCAGGCAAGTGCTGTAACCTCTGAGCCACCGCTGTAGCCCCCCAAAGATAAATTTTAAATAATGTTTTCATGTAACATTAATTCATTTCTTCAGATTGAAGAAATTCTTAATTTTCTACCTACTACATAATACATTTCTATAATATACAGAAGGCATATACTTCCAAAGCTTTTGGATTCACATCTAATGGAAAGGAAACTCATGAGCACCTTCACTGAATTTTTTTTTCCCTTTTCTCTTTTCTTTTTTGTCAGTACTGGGGATTGAACCCAGGTTCTCAGACATGCAGGGCAAGCTCTCTTCCATTGAGCTGCATCCCTAGCCCACCTTCACTGATTTTTGTTAAATTTTTAACTTATGTTCTTAGAAGTCCTTGTACTTAGTTTGTGAAGGCAAGTTTGCCAGTGTTCTCACAGAGCAACCTTTTCACTGAATGCAGAAAATGAAATAGGAAGAATTGTAAAATTGTGCCATAAAATTAGACTTTGAAATGTAATAAGAAAATAATTGTTCAAATGCAGTACTTAGCGCTACAGACCACTTCAGGAAGCCAGGATCAGGTGTTTGTTGGTGTTGGCATTAACTACCCAGCTATAACTTTTGAGAAGCCACTCCACAAGTTTCCCAGCCTGGAAAATTAGAGGTTTAAATTACATTTTTAGAGGTCTCTTCTATTCCTGACTTTCTGTGGTTCTTACGTTTGAATTCTGCTTTCTGTTATAAACCATTATTCCAAAGAATTTCTTGTGAAACCATTTTATAAAGGTTCACTGCACAAAGTGATGCCCTGTATGTGTGATATTTATGTTAAAAGCAGATAGAATGGGGCCTGAGGTATGCTCAGTGGTAGAGTGCTTGCCTGGCATGTATGAGAGGCCTTGGGTTCTATGTGCAGCACCTGTCTGCCTCCCCACCATCCCTACCACAGGGATCAATAGTTTCCATTTTCTTTGGAAATTTTTAAGGAAATACAGAAAAGTTTAAACATGCGTGTACTTGCCACCCAGAAATGGTAGATGATAATGTTTTATCATATGTGCTTTGTATTTTTTTAAAATAAAGTTTAGTGTGTATAATAAATACTAGTCTGGCATTTGTAGGTAAACTGAGGGTACTCACGCATGGAATCTCATTTAATCCTCACAACAGTCTTTTGACATGTAGCTATTCTCATTTTACTGATAAGGAAAATAATGATTTAATAGATTAGCTCATTGTCACACCCTCACAAGTGGCAAAGCTATAAGATCAAAGTCTTTGTCTGTTGGACTATTAGGTTCAATACTTCCATCCTACGTTGACTTTATTGATGGTTGAGGTAATGTGGAATTGCTCTGATGTTAATAAAGTGTCCTAATTTAATTTTGAATGTATGTGAAGTATTTTTAGTTGTGAAATGTTTTGTATGAAATATATGGAGTATTTGTAAAGACTACAATGTATATGCATGTATAAAGAAGGGTTAGGGGCTGGAGCAGTGGCTCGGTGGTGGCGAGCTTGCCTGGCATGAGCAAGGACCCAGGTTCGAACCCCAGCGCCATATATACAGCTTTGTATTGGGAAAACAAAAAACAGAAGAAATATCTAAATAAAGTTGATTCTCTCTTTCTCTGTCCCTCTCCCTCCCTCTCTTTAAAAAAAAAAAAAAAAGTGTCAGGACAGAAGAGTGTTGGTCATGGACCCAGGGACTCTGGTGTCAGTTGAGATTATGGGAGTTTCTCACACATGCTCACTGGTTAGGCATCAAAATGGAAGAGTCTCCAATCTGGACTTTTTCAAAGGCTCAGCTGGGGTAAGCAGGATTCATACTTGATCTCCTGGCTGTTCATGATTCTACTACACTATACCATACCATCTCTTCCCTACCCCTGTACTGGAGATTGAACTCAGGAGCTGTAGCTCCTCTTGCCTGAGTCACTGGGATTACAGTTGTGCGCCACTGCACCTGGCTCCCCGTACCATCTCTTGTGTGAAAGAAAAATTAAAATAGATGGAAAGTTATGTAATACCTCATGTGTTTTATATTGTTAGCATTTCTTCTGTTGGAAAGAAATGAACAATCCTGAAAGTATTGTGTCTGTAAATTATAATAATGCCCCTTTGGAATGAGAAAAGTAATACGGCTGCACAGCCAAGATGTTTATATGACAGCAACTAAATGGGGTGTTCCATAAAATTTCTCATTTGTGGCTTGCAAAGCATCATCTTATTTTTTTTTTAAAAAAGAATAATTTTAGTTTTTCATTGCTCCAACACTTTATTTTTTATGTGGTGCTCGGGTTCAAACCCAGGTCCTGGTGCATGCCAGGCAAGCACTGTAACTGCTAAGCCATCGCTCCAGCCCATGTCTGCCCTATTGTTTTGCTTTTCAGCAGTGACCCCATTTAGACCCTTGGTCAGCTCACTTAACCTTCCTGTTCTTCAGGTTTTTATATCTCTAAAAGATAATTGTAATGATCTCATTTTAATAGTAATATGTCCTTGTCCAAAGTAAATGACATCTCCAGTTACATGTATTTTCCAAAGCCAGATTTACTTGTAAATCTTATAACAAGTTTGTTTTTTTTTTAAACAAACTGTTTCAAAAGTATGTTTAGGGCAGGTGTGATAGCACACACCTGTAATCCAGCTATTCGGGAAGCTGAGGCAAAAAAGCTCAGAAGTTCAAGGCCAGCCTGGAGATTTTAATGAGACCTTGTTTCAAAATATAAAAAAGGGCTGGGAATGTAGCTCAGGGATTGCCTAGCATGTGCGAGTCCCTGGGTTTACTCCCTAGTCCTCCCCCACCACACACACACACACACACACACACACACACACACACACGAGTTCTCTGGAGGGGCTAGAGTGGTGGTTTAGCAGTTACAGTACTTGCCTGGCATGCGGGAGGACGAGATTTCAAACCCAGCACCACATACGCAACGAAATGTTGGAGCAACAAAAGTCACATGAAAAACTAAAATAGATTCTCTCATTGTCCCTCTCTCTTTAAAAAAAAAAAAATCTCTGAAATGATTTAATTCCATTCAAATATATTGGAATAGATGATTTTACCTCTCCCAGTCTTTTCAGTTACATGTTTTAGGTTTTAGTTAGATCCCACTGGCTGAGCTGTTCCTGAATTTCTTAATTTTGGATTGTGTCCAGCCACCCATAAACAAAGATTGTACCAGATTGTTCCATTCTTTATAGCTGTCCCTCAGGTTTACTATTTAAAAGCAAAAGTACTTGGCTAGGTTAGTTTATTCTACCATTTTTCATGTATGTTTTTATGATTAGAATGTTAGTCATAATTATACCAAGAGATTTTCAGGATTATATGTGTCTTAGTTTCTGTTCTGCTTTAGTACCATTCTTAGCAGAGTCTTTATTAAAATCCATATCTAGCTGGGCACGGTGGTGCATGCCTAATCTCAGTGGCTTAAGAGGCTGGGGCAGGAGGCTGGCAAGTTCAAAGTCAGCCTCACCAATTTAGCAAGGCCCAAAGTAACTTAGCAAGACCCTGTCACAAAATAAATAAAAAGGGTTTGGGGATGAGACTCAGTGGTTAAGCGTCCCTGAGTTCAATCCCTGGTACAAAAAACAAAAACAAAAATAAAACAAAACCTATAATCTATACTCAGCAAAAGTAACAACAATTGGGTGAAGTCTGAACATGTCAACCTCCTTATTTGGGAGTTGGAGCTGTCTTCATTTTACAGATCAGGTTACAGACTTAGGTTGGGATTTGCTTGAGGCTACCCAGCTAGAGTGTTGGAGCCTGATTTTAAATCCAGGTCTGTTCTGTCTACTACATTGCAGGATATCTTCTATTATTTTTTTTAAGAGAGAAGGATAGAATTTTATTTAGTTTTTCATGTGGCTTTTGTTGCTCCGACACCTCGTTGTGTACGTGGTGCTGCGGTTCGAACCCGCAGACTCATGCATGCAAGTCAAGCACTGTAACCGCTGAGCCACCACTCTAGCCCCTTCTGTCTGTATTTTTTTTTTTTTTAAAGAGGAAGGACAGTGAGAGAGAGAATCAATTTTTATTGAGTTTTTCACATGGCTTTCATTGCTCTGATACTTAGTTGTGTACGTGAGTGCTAGGGGTTTGAACCCGCACATGCTAGGCAAGCGCTGTAACCGCTGAGCCACTGCTCCAGCCCCTTGTCTGTATTTTTGAGGTAGGCAGAATGCAGTCCAGGAAGATTTGGGTACCAACAAAATAGTATAGGCAAGGGCATGAATATGCTGATAAGAAAAGAGGCCACAGTTCCTGTGGTTCTTTGCTGCTATTTCCCTCCCGGTTCCTGGCCCTTTTCTGATCATTTGGGGTTGCCTTGCCTCACCATTTCCCAAATGTAACAAATGCTGTAACTCCACAAATATCAATAGACCTCTCAAATAACTTGTCCAAACTGAACTGATCTTACCCATGGGCACTCAGCAATAGCAACTACACCCTTTCGGTTGCTTAGCTAAAACTTTTGTGGTGTCATGATCAATTTCTTTTTTGTTGTGTACATGGTGCTGGGGTTTGAATCTGCATCTTCACACATGCCAGGGAAGCATAGTAGACGGTTTATTTTATAGAAAGTAAAGCATAGGGAAAAGAACAGTCTTCCCCCAGAGTGTGGGAAGGGGACAGAGTCGATGAGGCAGTGAGGTTTGCCCTTTTTATATGACGTCCTCTCCTCAACTGGTCACTGCTTTCCTGCCCCTGTACCTAGGACACAGGCGCAGGGAATTCTGGTCCAGTCTTTGGTTCATGCCTCAGGCTCCAATAGAAAGAATGTGGTTCCTTACTTAGCAGCAGGGAGTGTCTGAATCCGGTCCTATCTTGTCAGACCGTTATTAACATTTGGGGATGTCAAATTATCTTAAAGGAAAGAAAGCAGTTCTCCCTTGGTTGTCTGAGCTAGTCTTTGATCCTGGGCCAGAAGCATCTTTATTAGCAGAGGGAAGTCCCTTTCTGGACTGCCATTGTTAGTGAAGGGGATGTGAAGCTGATATGCACCTGTGCTTACTTAGGGCAGTGGAATACTCTTTGTCCTCTCAAGAAAAATGACCATCTGTTAATTTTCTCCTTATCAACCGCATTATTCTACCTACACTTGACTGCCTAACTTTTCTCTGCTTCATAACCACTAAGCCACCACTCTAGCCCCCAATTTCTTTTTCTTTTTTATGACACATCCAGTCTTTCCACTTAGCTGCACTGCAATACTACATTGGTCCAAGCCATCTTGGTCCCTCCAAAGTTCTTACAATGCTCTCAGCCCTCTACCCAACCTTACCTTTATGATTTCAGCTGCCACTGAAGGAGGACTCACTCACAGACATAACCATTCCGTTTTGTCCCTCTGTGACTCCACTTGCTTCTTTTTTTCCTTCTAAGTCACACTCTTCTGTAGTTACCTTGGTTCCAAGAACAACAGGTCTGATGGATAAGCATCTTTATGACAAGGGACCAAAACTAGTCCCAAGCAATGCCAGGACCGAGCAGGTCACCCCATGATGAGATTACCCCTGCTAAGCAGAAGCAACTGCCCCCTGATGGAACCACTGCTGCTCCCATAGCAGGTGCAGTCATCTCATGATGGGAATTGAGTTGCCCCCTTATGTGATAATTGTTTTCCAGGAGCTTCTCAGAACCAGTCCCAAGATCATGATTACCCAGACCATGGCCTGACCAACACTACTTACTCTGCCACCCATGCAAACTCTCCAAGCCATACAGACCCCCAACCCCTACCTTGGTTTCCCTTGTCTGTAAAACCTCAATGTCCCTCTTAACATCTTGAAAACAGATCTTAAGTCACTGAACCTCTTTTTGTTTCTTCCCAATGTGACCAGGCTGATCAAAGCTCCTTCTCTTTCCTTTATCACATCTCCTTGATTGGCATACTGGGATGGTGGCCAAGCCCAGTCTTTTGGGGCCCCTTGAGTCCTGAATCCATTGCCCTAAAAACACCAGTGATACCACCATGCCCACTCCAGCAGTCCCTCAGCCACATCACCGTTTCTACCTCACAGCCTTTGCTCTTCCCTTTGCCTGGAGAGCTTTCCCTAGATACCACCATGGTTAACTCCTTCCTTCCTTCCTGGTGCGGGTCATCTATCTTCTCACTGAACTCACCTCTGACCACCCTGATTTAAACAGCAACCCTTTCCCTCTCCAAGCTTTATTTTCTCTACTATAGTACTACCTCCATTTGATGTTTTTCATTCCTTCCTTCCCTAGTGATTGATTCACGAATGCTCTGCCACTGAGCTACATCCCTCTTTATTTTTATTTTTTGAAGCAGGGCCTTGCTCTAAGTTGCCCAGGCTGGGCTAGAACTTTCGATCCTCCTCCCTCATACCCAAAGTGGCTTGAGATTACAGGTGTACTCCACCCCGCCAGGCTGAAAACGTTTTTCTTGATAATTGTTTCCCTAGTAGGAGAAAAACTCCACCAAGGCAAGGATTTTTAACAGTGTCGGAGCAAAGAAAGTCACATGAAAAACTAAATAAAAATTGATGTCTCTCTCTGTTCTCTCTTTTTTAAAAAAAATGGATAAAAAAGAACTCGTTCTGGTTTTATAGTTATGTAAGAGATGGAGATGTACGTTTATATAAAATCTGGACGTGCACACACATCTTCCTAGCGCTCTTCCTGCTTCTTTGTGAAGACCCGCAGGAAAGCACCTGCTCAGCTCTAGGGCAGTCACGGCTCCGCAGCGCCCCCTCCGGCAGCCACTGCGCGCAGCAGCCGGAACGTTTCTGCGAGACTGCAGCGCGCTGCGGAAGAAATTTGACCGCGCTCCTTCGGGACTGGGCGGCGCTTCCGGCAGAGGATCTTCCGCGCTAGACCGGTGAGTTGGCGGGTGGAGGGCCCCGCGGCTCCGGGGAGGGGCAGGCTGTGTAGTGAGGCGGCTGGGAGGGGTCTTCGGGCCGAGGTCGGGGCGCACTACCCAGCTGGCCTGGTAGGGTGGCAGGAGCAAGCGAAGGCGGAGGAGGACGACTTCCGTGTGGGGAGCCGTGGAGAAAGCGTCGGGCCGCAGTCTTGGGAGAGTGGTTCTCAACCTAAGGCAGAGTTCTGGCACTTGTGATTCTGGGGTTGTGACCTCGAGAAAGTCACCAGCCTCTGTGCCTCGAGCGCCACATCTGAAAAGCGGGGCCGGTGAGCCCCTTGCCTTCTCATCACCGTGAGGTGCGGGGGAAGCTGCACAAATGGCGATGTCTGGCGCAGCTTCATTTGCAGCAACAGCACGAAGTCCGGGTAACAGGAGGCACAGGTGTAGGCTTACCTCGTGGAATGGGGCTTTTCTGGGGTTGGATTCCAGGAAACCGAGCAGCGACTTTTTTTTTTTTTTTTTTTTTAAAGAGAGAGGGATAGCGAGAGAGACAGAGAAAGAGAGAAACAACTTTATTTAGTTTTTTCGCATGGCCTTAGTTGCTCCAACACTCAGTTGTGTACGTGGTGCTGGGGTTTGAACCTGGGTCCTCGTGCTTGCCAGGCAAGCGCCGAAACCGCTGAGCCACCGCTCCAGCCCCAAGCAGCGACGTTTTTAAGATGCTGCACTGCTGGGAATTCTGTAAGCTATTGGAGATCTCCCAAAGTACCTCTTTCTCCAAGATGCAGAAGTCTCTTCTCTACTAATGGCATGCATTGTAAACATCGAACTTCTTTTTGTACATCTGCAGTTTGGGGGCGCCTAACACTTCCTGTCCTTTCTCTGGTTTCCCACTGCAGACGCTTCTAATGAAGATGTCCTTGTGTTCAACGAGCCCGAAACTAGGCCGGCAAGGTTGCGCGCGCCTGTAGTCCCAGCAGTTTGGGAGACTGAGGCAGGAGGATTGCAAATTCAAAACCAGCCTCAAGCAATTTAACGAGACCCTGTCTCAAAATAAAAAGGGCTGGGGATGTGGCCCATTGGGGTAAAGCCCTAGTCCTCTTCCTCCCCCCACTCCCCAAAAGGAGCCCAAAACTTCAGTTTCTACTCACTGATTCTCTCTTTCTGAACTTCAGAGAATGAATAATGAACAAGTAGAAATAAAATGCAGTTTCAATATTGATGTGATGAATGGCAGGAGCCACGTTTTCAAGAATTGAGAATATTATGGGAGATTTTTCTGGTCTTGATATTCACAATTAATACAGAAAACAGAGGGAAAAGCAAAATGTTCGATTTAGTCTCTACTATATTCCTACACACATCCTCAAACCTACCAGACTCCAAATATTAGGGTGTTGAAATAGCACAGATGTTAAAATTATTGTCCAGTTCTTCAGCATATTGAAGCAGATCACCAGGTTTCCTGAAACAAATGAATTTCTTACAATAATAATGAGTAGTTTGTTAATTCAGTGGGAAAAATACAGAATTTTAATTAACATCTGAGTATAGCATGTATCGCAAAAAGCAATGATGCCTTAGAAGCAGGTTCCAATTTGCCAGTAGATTTTAATTCCGAACATCAATTCTTTACATTTTGTTTATTTTTTGGTACTAAGGATTGAACCCACAGATGCTTTACCACTGAATTATATCCTCAGCCCTTTTTGTTTTAAAATAGGGTCTCAGTGAGTTGTTGAGGGTCTTGCAAAATTGCTGAAGTTAACCTGGAACTTTGCATTCGTCCTGCCTCAGCCTTCCAAGTTGCTGGATTACAAACCAGTGCCACTGCCCTCTGCCCATTTTTGGAACATTTTTCACCACTCCAATGAGATCCTCCGTTCCTACAAATACTTTTTGTTTTTCATTTGTTTTTCATTGCACCAACACTTAGTTGTGTGTGTGGTGCTGGGGTTCAAACCCAGTTCCTCACACATGCCAAGCAAGCACTCCAACCACTACACCACCATTCCAGCCCCATAAGTACTTTTGGTTATAAGAAAATTCAAATCTACCCAGGCACAGTGTAATCCCAGTAGCTTGGGAACCTGAGGCAGGAGATTGGCAAGTTAAAAGCCAGCCTCAGCAACTTAGTAAGTCCCTAAACAATTTAGTGAGATCCTGTCTCAAAAAAATAAAAATAAAAAATTAAAACCTGCACAAAAGTAGAGAGTATGAATTATCATGTGTTTATCACTTAGCCATAATAATTGTCAGTTTCAGTTAATCTTGTTTCAGTTACATCTATACTACTTCCCATAATTCTGTATAATCTTGTCCTGTAAACACATCAATAAAGCATTTTTTTTTTAGAATTGTAAAAAGTTATTTCTGTTGGTGCCAGGTTTATCCATAAATGTTCATATTATTTATTGGAAATAGGAAAAAGAGTTCCATGTAGGTCTTATATTTTCATCCTATAACAGTTGAATAAACTAGAAACTAGAATAAGATGCCCTTGCATTCTTTTTTACTTTACCTCTTTAACTTTTGAATAAATAATACCTTTTATAACAAACATCTTGAGAAAATTCATGATCTAATGTTTTTTACAGAGTGCCGAATATTATATTTTTTAAAATATGGATGAAGAACCTGAAAGAACTAAGCGATGGGAAGGAGGCTACGAGAGGACATGGTAAGTAGGGCACTTTTGCTTTCTTTTCTTGTGGACATTGTCTCTTTGTAAAAATTTGGGGATGGGAATTTAGCTCAGTGGCAGAGCGCTTGCCTAGCACGTGCAAGGCCCTGAGTTCAATCCTCATCCCTGAAAAACAAAAACAAAAACAAAACTCTCTCTTTGTAAAAATTTAGTGAAGTTATAGTTTACATATGTTTAAATTCACCCCTTTCCAATGTGCAATTCAGTGATTTTTTTTTTTTTTAGAAAACTTACTGAGTTGTGGAGCTGTTTCCATAAATCAGTTTTGTAAATTTTTTTGTTTGTTTGTTTGTTACTGGGGATTGAATCCAAAAGTGCTTTACCACTGAGCTATATTCCCAACCCCCTCCCCTCCAATACAGTCTTGCCACGTTGCTGAGGGCCTCACTAATAAGCCTGGCCTTGAACTTTGCATTTCTCCTTGCTCATCCTCCAATGTTGATGGTATTCTAGGCAAGTGTCCCTGCCTTCTACCCAAATTAGGAACATTTTAACCACTCCAATAAGATCCTTCATTCCTAATTATAATTAGTTCCATTTCTACCACCGGTAAATAATCACTAATCTGTGTTTTTTCTATTTCTCGATATTTCACATAAGTTATCAAACAATGTGTGGTGTGGTGGATCTAGCATTCATTTAATGTACTCTTTCAGGGGTTGTCTATGTTGTAGTGTATATTAGTACTTCATTCCTTTTTATTGCTGAATAGTATTCCATTATGCTGTTTGTACCACATTTTTGTTTATCTACTCACCAGTTGTTCGATACATAGGTTGATGTCAGTTTTTGGCTATTATGAATATGCTGCTATAAAACATGCATGTGCTAATCTTTCACGTATGTTTTATTTCTCTTGAGTTAATATTTTCAGCTTATCTTTTCAAACAATTATTTCTTATAGGGAAATTCTTAAAGAAGATGAATCTGGTTCACTTAAAGCTACAATAGAAGACATTCTTTTTAAGGCAAAGAGAAAAAGGTATAAGTGTGTTACAAAAGGAAAATACATTCCATAAAGCCTTTCTGTCCACCTGTGACTACCCTTAGTGCTTCATTTCAGCTGGGTTTCAGGGAAGTTGGCTCATCATCGAACTGGGAGAAAGAACTAGCAGCCTCGCCTGCCTCAGTGGGTCTTCAGGAACTATCTGTAATGCTTATAAAGTTAATAATTTACTTCACTGAAAGGTGTATGTTAGTTGGAAAGTGGTATTGAGTTTTTGGACAGTATATGGTGTTGCATTAAAATGTTTATATAATTTTAACAGAGTATTTGAGCACCATGGACAAGTACGACTTGGAATGGTATGTTATTGATTTTTCCTTTACTGATGTGGAACTAGTTGGGATTAGAGAAACATTCTGGCTTGGTAGAAGAAACAATAGTTAAAAAAACAAACCTTTAAAAGACTGTATTAAAAGTGTATGTGCAGGATGTGTGAATCTTAAATGTCATTTTTCTTCTTAGTCAAAAATGTACTTGGAGATTGTCTCCTCTCCCCTCTTTTTTTTTTTTTTTAATTTTGGTAGATGCGCCACCTTTATGTGGTAGTAGATGCATCAAGAACAATGGAAGACCAAGATTTAAAGCCTAATAGACTGACATGCACTTTAAAGGTACTGTAAAATCATATAAATTTATACTAAATGTAAGGGAAAACCCTGCATTCTAAAGAAAAAATATTTAAGAATATAATGTATATACATACATATATATATATATATTTATTTTTTTGTTACTGTAAATGGTAACTAGGTAGAAGTGATGCCAGATCATTTAGAGAAATAATAAAATAACTAATTATGTGTTTAATTTCTACTTTCCCACCCAAGTCAGAATCTTGCTTTATCCATTTCCTTTTTTTTTTTTTTTTGGTACTGGGGATTGAACCCAGGGGCACTTAACCACGCAGCCACATCTCCAGTCCTTTTTATTTTTTATTTTGAGGCTGGGTCTTGCTAAGTTGCTTAGGGCCTCTCTAGGTTGCTTATGGTTGTGGCTAAGTTGTTGAGGCTGACTGAATTTATGATCCTTCTGCCTCAGCCTTTGCAGTTTCTGGAATTACAGGTGTGTGCCACCACCTGTCTGTTATCCATTTTCTTTTCTTTTCTTTTTTTTTAAAAAAGAAGGACAGAGAGACAGAGAGGATCAATTTTATTGAGTTTTTCACATGGCTTTCGTTGCTCTGACACTTAGTTTTGTACGTAGTGCTAGGGTTTGAACTCGTGTACTTGAGCATGCTGGGCAAGCGCCATAACCGCCGAGCCACTGCTTCAGCCCCCAGTTATCCATTTTCTTGACTGAATCTGCCTTCTTTGACTTAATTATATTTGTCTTGTCAGTTTACACGTACATATTTTTCCTAATTTATAAAAGCCTACCCTCAATTATGCTTTTTTCCCCATGTCTGTCTTCATTGGATTTTTTTTTAAGTGAGAGAGAGAGAGAAAGAATCAATTTTATTTAGTTTTTCATGTTGCTTTCATTATTCCTACACTTTGTTGTGTACATGGTACTAGGGTTCAAAACCGTGTCCTGGCTTATACCAGGTTTTGTTGCTCTGACAATTAATTGTGCATGTGGATGCTGGGGTTTGAACCTGTGTACTCGTGCATTCCAGGCAAGCACCATAACCACTTAGCCACCACTCCAGCCCCTTTTTTTATTTTTTTTGCAGATGAGATCTCGATTGGCCTTGAACTCCTTACCCCAAGAGATTCTCCTATCTTAGCTTTCCCAGTAGCTGGGATTATCGGTGCTTTTCACCACGTCTGGTCTGGATCAGTCTTTTAAAACACAGCTCATTTCTGTCCTGTCACCTACCATTACAAATACTAGTTTTTACTATTTAGTAATTTTATAGCTGAACATTTCTTGAAAATCTGTAAGTTTAAAAATCTTGAGAAGTGGGGCTGGAGCAGTGCTCAGTGGTTACAGCACTTGGCCTGGCATGTGCAAGTACTCAGGTTCAAACCCCAGCACCATGTACACAACACAGTGCCCCAGCAACAAAAGCAACATGAAAAATCTAAATAAAAATTGATTCTCTCTCTCTCCCGCCTTCCCTCTTTCCCTCCCTTCCTCATGAGAAGTGGATTGGAGTTGTAGCTCATCTACAAGGCCCTGGGTTCCATTCCCAGCACTGCAAAAAATTAATAAAACGTGAGAAGTGATGCTTGATAAATAGGTTGCAAAGAACATTTATGGGGCATGTACTCTTTGATTGTTATTTTGCCCTTATGTAGTATTTTCTTTTTGTTTTCTTCAAACAGTTGTTGGAATACTTCATAGAAGAGTATTTTGATCAAAATCCTATCAGTCAGGTATGTAGATAAGGAATAGAATTCAAAATAATATTCCTATTTTCTTGCCAAATATAATTTGTTTTTTAAAAATAGAACTATTCTGTGAATTAATTGATCCATAGTGTACACCCATTTCTGGTACACTTAATCAATAAAAGCAGAATAACTCTAAAAGCTAAACAATGTACAGTGAACTATTTTATAGCTAAATTTATTTGTCAGAACACCACGAGAAAAATTTTTCCTGTTTTGCTTATTTCTTCTATAGGTACTGATTTATTTTATTTATGTAAATTCTTATCAAGAGGAAATTTTATATGAAATTAATAATCATTTTGTTTTTATTTTGAGATTGGAATAATTGTAACTAAGAGTAAAAGAGCTGAAAAACTGACTGAACTCTCAGGTATGCATAAAATTACCTTTACAGGATTCAAGGATTTTTTTAAATTACCCAACTTTTTAACCCAGTTCATAGAGGCTGCCTAATAAGTAAAGTGAAGCTGTCCTCTATGCTTTGTAGGTGAAACAACTTAATAATGTCACACACCCCCCCCCC
>PVKS010010011.1:0-19487 GCA_004027875.1 Aplodontia rufa | reverse complement strand
AATAATATTACATTAAATGTAAATGTGTTTAAGATATGTACATTCTTATCCTGAAAATATTAAGATAATTTTATTGTAACCCTTCATAAAATCCATTTAATCTTTAACTTAATTTTTTTTTTTTGGTACTGAGGCTTGAACTCAGGGATACTTTGCCACTGAGCTACTAATTGAACGCAAGGGTGCTTTACCCATGACTTACATCTGCAGTCCTTTTTTTATTTTTTATTTTGAGACAGGACCTTGGTAAGTTGCTGAGGCTAGCCTTGAACTTATGATCCTCCTGCCTCAGGCTCCTGAGCCTCTGGAGTAACAGATTTAACAAAGCAGATTATTTTTATTTTTATTTTTTTTAAGTTAAAGCCTCTAGGCAAGCATGGTGGCACATGTGTGTAACCCCAGTGGCTCGGGAGGCTGGCTCGGGAGGCTGAGGCAGGAGGTTCACAAGTTCAAAGCCAGCCTTGGAAATTTAACGAGGCCCTGAGCAACAGGTGGGAATGTGGTTGGTTCAGTAATGAAGCAACCCTGGGTCCAATTCCTGGTACCAAAAAAAAAAAAAAAAAAAAGAGCATCTAAGTTAAAGGGCGAAAAGTACTGAGTACAGTGGTATAGACCTGTAATCCAAGCAGCTGAAGCTGAGGGAGGAAGATCGTGGATTCAAAGCCAGCTTCTGCAACTTAGCACGGTGCTAAACAAACATAGCAAGATCCTGTCTCGAAATAAAAAAATAGAAGGGGTTAGGGGTGTTGCTCAGTGGTTAAGCATCCCTGGGTTCAATCACTGGTACCAAAAATAAATAAATAAAAAGCAAAAAGTATAAAAATTGAAAATTTTAGCTATTTTAATGAATTTGTTTTTCTACATGTGTGACATAGCTAACTGAATTTTAGTCTCTTATAATAATGGCAGTTTTTCTTTTCTTTGCTATTTGTACTATTACAATTGTTTTAGCTTTTGTAAAGTATTCTTAAATATGGTTCTCAATCCTTTGTCAGCACACCTAAGGTAAATGACACACTTTGTTCGTTAATAATTTTTCACTATAGCAGTGAAGAGTGAGATGTATGTTTGCCTGGAGTGATCCAAAAAACTCAGTTGCATATTAAAAAAAAAAAAATCTTTGGGCTGCAGGTGTAGCTAAGTATGGCCCTGGGTTCAATCTCCAACAAAACAACCATCTCACACTTGCTTTACTGCAAAAGGGAAATTATTGGGATATGTTCAAAGGTGGGCTGATTTCACATATAGTTATTTCCATGGATCCTTGCTTATCCCACTTCATTCTCTGATAATTCTCCTGTGAAGTGGAAAGCTATCTGTTAATACCCCCAAGTCTACATAGCCCTCATTGTCCACTAGTGTAGCTCAGTGATAGAGCACTTGCCTAGCATATGTAAAGTCCTGGATTTCCCTCCCCAGCACTATAAACAAACAAAACAAAAAATCCAAATTTCATTATTTTATATATTTTAATCTTATCTTTTTGGGGAAACATTACCAGCAAACTACATCCCCAGTTCTTTTTATTTTCTATTAGGAAACAAGAATCTCACTAAGTTACTAAAGCTGACCTTGAACTTGTGATCTTTCTGCCCCAATCTCCTGAGTGATTGATATTACAGGGGTGTGCCGCTGCACGCTGCTTAATAAATTTTCAAATAACAGTTTTATGGCAGTTGTACTTGACTTGAGTAGCACAATAAACATAGTGCAGTTGAAGCAATACTGTATGAAGATCTATTCATAGATTCACACTTGAGCAGGCAGGAACAATTATGTCACAAAAGCTGCCTACCTGCAAGTGATAAGACAGTGATTTCAAAGATTTTGAATGTGAGTATATATTGGTCTTTAAAATGACGAGCTATGGCCATGTGGTGCACACCTCTAAATACCAGATACTTGGAAGACCTAGGCAAAAGAATCATAATTTTCAGACCAGCCAGAGCAATAGCAAACCTGGGGATGTAGCTTAATGATAGAGCACTTGCCTAGCATACACAAGGCCCTGGGTCTAGCTCTGGGGCGGGCGGAGAAAGATAACTATGGAAATATTTAGAGTGAAAGAGTTAAAAGAAAGTGTGTGTGTGTGTACACACACACACACACGTACGCACGTTTGGTTAACACTATTTTAAAATATGTGTGCTACTGGATATAAAGAGATGATTATTTGTGTTCTGTTTTTCAGTATGAAGTGAGATTATCAAACATTTCTAATAAAAGTGAAACAATAAAAATATAAATTGAAGGCATTCTATTGTTTAATATCATAAATATGTAACTTTTGGAAGAAGTACATATTTATATTATATATACACATATACATATAACATATTATTAAAAGTAGATTATTTTATTTTTATTTTAGGAAATCCAAGGAAACACATAACATCTTTGAAGAAAGCTGTTGATATGACCTGCCATGGAGAACCATCTCTTTATAATTCCTTAAGCATGGCTATGCAAACTCTAAAGTTAGTATTTTACTTTTCTTATTTATAATTTGCATAAAAGATTTTTGAATGAGTTAAATTGAAATGGTAATATATGAACATGGGTCTTTATAAAGCCAGTTATAACAAAATAGTTAAGTAGGAAAAGGATGCAATGTCATGTATGTTTATTTTGGTGCTGGTTAGTAACTTTTGTTTTACATTTTAGTAGATGAATTATATCCTTAAAAGTTTTAGAAAAATGGGCTGGATGGGGCTGGAGCGGTGGCTCAGCGGTTTCAGTGCTTGCCTGGCAGGCATGAGGGCCTGGGTTCAGGCCCCAGCACCACGTACACAACTACGTGTTGGAGCAGCTAGGGCCATGTGAAAAAACTAAATAAAGTTGTTTCTCTCTTTCTCTGTCTCTCTCACTGTCCCTCTCTCTTTAAAAAAAAAAAAAAAAAAAAAAAAAAAAAAAAAAAAAAAAAAAAAAAAAAAAAAAAAAAGAAAAATGGGCTGGAGCAGTGGCTCAGTAGTTGGAGTGTTTGCCTGGCATGTGCAAGGACCTGGGTTCAAAAACCCCAGCACCACACACATATATAAGTGTTGGAGAAACAAAGGCCAAATGAAAAAATAAATAAAATTGATTGTCTCTTTTTCTTTCTCTCACTCTCTCTTTCTTTAGGGAAAAAAAAAACACAAAAATAAAAAAAAAGTTTTAGAAAAATCTGATAAAACTGTCAGCAGTGTTGGTAATATAAAAGAAACACATTGGTAATAAATTTTCTTGAAAACAGATTGCATGTGGAATTTATTTTTTAATTTTATTAAGGAGTTGAGTTATTGTACAATCATAAATGCGTATTGCATGTGGAATTTAGTATGGTATAATAATTATGAGTTGGTTGTACCTTTATTGACATATATTAACTTGGTTTGTAGTAAGTTTGTAAATTAATTGCACATTTTCCCAGCAAGTCCAGTGATGTGGAATATAGCAAAACCCCCCAAAAAATATTCAATGTAGTTGAAGTTCATATATTTTTTTATGGATAGTATGCACTGTCTCAGACTTTATACATTTTCATAATAGATACTTTTCTAGTTTTGAAGTAGATGAGAGGGAGGTAACGCAAATAATGAAGGTAATCACTTTAGTGCTATCTACAAGTGGATCAGAGAATGTAACAGTGAAAATATAATCAGGAAACCTGTAACTGGCTGATAAACTTGCTCCAGGAAAACTGTAACTAACTAATAAACTAAATCCACAAATTACTTAATAAAGGAGAAAATAGCTCACCACATCTTAAAACCCCTTAGTCACCATTTAATTAAGTGGTGCAGGGGCTGGAGTGGTGTCTTAGTGGTAGAGCGCTTACCTGGCATGCACAAGGCCCAGGGTTCAAACCTCAGCACCACATACACAACTAAGTGTCAGGAAAAACTAAGACCAGATGAAAAAATAAATAAAATTCTATTTCTCTCTCTCACTCTCTTTTTCTCTCTTAAAAACGAATTTGAAAAAAATAAGTGTTGCACAAGATTAACATTTCTGATTTCTGATTATTACCATGCTGAATCATCAGGAGATTATAGTCTTTAAGAAAGAAGTGTGTTAGGATGTCGAACCACATGTATACACCTCAAAGTTGATCCATATTATTTTGTCATTTTTCTCAGTGTGCACTTAATAGAATTTGTATGAAACAAATCTAGAATGTAAACTTTGTGATATCCAAAACCTTGTCAGTATTGCTTGTCCTTTTTCTATTTGTGTGTGTGTTGCTGGAGATTGAATCCAGTGCCACACGCTAAGCAAGTGCTCTACCACTGAGCTACATCCCAGTATCACTCTATCTCTAGAACTTAAGAGAGAACCCAATAAATATGTGTTTCAGAGAATAATTTTTTTTTTTAAAGCGCATACCTCATTTTTGGGTGGTGGGGGTACTGGAGATTGAACCCAAGGGCCTTTACCACTGAGCTACACTCTCAGTCCTTTTTATTTTTTATTTTGAGACAGGTTCTCATGAAATTGCTAAGGGCCTTCCTAAATCACTGAAACTTGGACTAGAACCTCCTGCCTCTGCCTCCTGAGTAGCAGGATTACAGGTGTACACCACCACAACCGGATATAGCTCTGTTTTTTTTTTTTTTTAACAGGGTTGCACTAAGTTACTTAGGGCCTCACTAAGTTGGTGAGGCTGGATTTGAACTTACCATCCTCCTATCTCAGCCTCCTGTGTCACTAGGATTACAGGCATGTGCTCCCACGCCCAGCTTATAACACATTTTTGAAGAATTTATATTAGGTCTTGGGATGTAACTTATTTTTTTCTTTTTTAAGGGAGAGTGAGAGAGAGCAAGAGAAAGAGAGAATCAGTTTTATTTAGTTTTTCATCTGGTTTTTGTTGCTCCAACACTTACTGTGTATGTGGTGCTGGGAATCGAATCTAGGTCCTCCTGCATACCAGGCAAGCACTCCAACCACTGAGTCACTGCTCCAGCATGGAATGTAGCTTTCTTGGTATGGGGCTTCCCCATCAGGTATGAGGCCCTTGGTTCTATCCCTCGGGCTGGGAGAGAAAAGAGAAAGAAAAATTTATATTTAAGTATTTATACTAAAAATTTGTTCCTTTGCAATATTGAAGCATAAGGTGTTCTATGGTCTAAATGTGTAAATGATGTTTAGTGTTCTCTCTGATAAATCTTTTGCTGATTTTATTTGTTGACCTAATTGGAGTGTATTTTGTCTTTATTTAGACACATGCCTGGACATACAAGTAGAGAAGTCCTAATCATTTTTAGCAGTCTTACAACTTGTGATCCATCTAATATTTATGATCTAATCAAGGTAGAGTCAATATATTGAAATTCAAGTTACAACTTTATAAAGAGAATTCTATAGTAAATTTATAACTAGTTTTCAGAGCATTATTTTCCCAATACATTAATTCTTAAATATTTTTCTTCTTCCCTTGAAACCTTTCATTTTCTTGGATTTTATGAAGACCCTAAAGGCAGCTAAAATTAGAGTGTCTGTTATTGGATTGTCTGCAGAGGTTCGGGTTTGCACTGTACTTGCTCGTGAAACTGGTGGTATATATCTACTGTCTTCAATATTTATTCATAGTTACTGTGAAATAAATAAGATTAATTAAATTAGAATGTCTTAGTATGCTTTACTCCACTAAACTTAAATGGTTTCTTATCCCATAGTCCAAAATATGGATAGTCATCCGTAATATATCATAGTCTATAAGAAACCATTTTAAAATGCATTGAATTTTCAATAGTTATGTCTGTGTTTAGAAAAAATATTATGACTCTTGAAAAGTTAGAAATTTTACTAATAATTTTAAAATATTTCATAACTTCGTTTTTACTAAATTATAATTACTGTTTTTACTAGAGAAGTTGATTTAGAGATATTACTTAAGGTTTTTTTAAAAAATGAATTTAGCAGCTGGGCATGGTGGTGCATGCCTTTAATCCCAGTGACTTGGGAGGCTGAGACAGGATTGTGAGGTCAAAGCTAGTCTTAGCAACATAGCAAGGCCCTAAGCAACTTAGCAAGACCCTGTCTCAAATTAAAATATTTTTTAAAAGGGCAGGGGATATGGCTCAGTGGTTAAGGGTCTCTGGGTTCAATCCCTGGTACCAAAAAAAGAAAAAAAAAAAAAAAAAAAAAAGAAAGAAAGAAAAAAGAATTTAGCTAAAATCATTGTTTTGAAAATATACATTTTCAGATTGTAAAACTTTTATAGAATTATATAGAAATTATGATTTGTTCTTATGTCTACAAAGCTGGTATTTTTTTCTTTTGCTTCTCATCTTGTTAGGCACGTACCATGTTATTTTAGATGAAAGCCATTACAAAGAATTGCTCACACACCATGTCAGTCCCCCGCCTGCCAGCTCGAGCTCTGAGTGCTCACTTATTCGTATGGGTATGTGTTTATGTGATTTTAAAGACACGTATTGCTTCATACTCTACTTTCTGTTTTCATTTGTACACGTTATTTTAACATTTAAGATTTTTTTTTTTTTTTTTTTTTTTTTTTTTTTTTTTTTTTTTTTTTTTTTTTTTTTTAAAGAGAGAGAGACAGTGAGAGAGGCAGAGAAAGAGAGAAACAACTTTATTTAGTTTTTCACATGGCCTTAGTTGCTCCAACACTCAGTTGTGTACGTGGTGCTGGGGTTTGAACCCGGGTCCTCGTGCTTGCCAGGCAAGCGCCGAAACCGCTGAGCCACCGCTCCAGCCCCGAATTTTTTTTTTTTTGTACCAAGATTGGAAACTATGGGTGTTTAACCATTGAACCACATCCTCAGTCCTTTTTGTTTGTTTTTTTCAGGAGTTGAGTTATTATAAATGTTAAATGTGTATAAAGTAACAATATGATATCCATTTGCTCCTCAGCCAGAGTTCCCACATTGCCCACTCCCCAATCTCTTGTTTCTTCTATATTATACCCCTACCACCTATGTAAATGTTTAGATTGTGAATTTTCCAGAATTAAATGAATGCATAAGTATTATTTGTATTCTTGGAAGGGATAAAGAGTATGCTACATTGTTGATTTTCTCCTTAGATCCCTCCCTATTATGTTTTATTTTGAGATAGGGTCTTCCTAAGTTGGTTAGGGCCTCACTAAATTGCTGAGGCTAGCTTTGAACTTGTGATCCTCCTGCCTCAGCCTCCTGATGTGCTGAGATTACAGTCCTGTGCCACCGTGCCCAGCACAATTTCTTTTTTTGCTGTTGTTTTTTTAAAGAGAGAGAGAGAGAATCAATTTTATTTTTTTCCATCTGGCCTTCATTTCTCTGACATTTAGTTGTGTATGTGGCGCTGGGGTTTGAACCCGAATCCTCACGCATGCCAGGCAAGTGCCTTAATTGCTGAGCTACTGCTCCAGCTCCCTTAATTGACTTAAAATGTCCATGAAAACCAGGCATGGTGGAGCATGCCTATAATTTCAGAAACTTGGCAAGTTCAAGGCCAGCCTTAGCAACTTAGTAAGGGCCTAAACAACTTAAAGTAAAATAATAAAAAGGTCTTGAGATGTGGCTCCATGGTCAAGTGCCTTTGGGTTCAATCCCTGGTACAAATCAAAATCAACTCAAAAATATCAATGAGATGAAATGTTTTTCTACCTTGTTTTTTTTTGCCATTTTTGGTTTCTGGTCAACCTGTCTTTCTCATTTTTTTTATCTGTAAAATAATGTTAATATCTATCTGTGTGTTGCAAAGATTGAATTAATACAAATAAAGCATTTAAAATAATGCTTGATGTAAACATTCAGTACATTTTAGGTATTATGATGGCTACATTTGTTTGGTTTACTGATGTTTCCTTACTCATTTTAAAGTTTTTGTTTAAACTTAAAATTTATCCTGCAAACTGATTTCTTAGAAACCTTTGGGAATATCAACCCCTTCTTAGTCATGCTTTTCTAATTAGTCATTGACGTTGACTCTTTTCTTTTCTTTTCTTTTTTAATTTTAATTTTTATTTTTTTTTTGAGATAGGGTCTCACTATATTGCTCAGGCTGGATTTGAATTCCTGGACTCAAGGAGTCCTCCTGCCTCATTCTCCCAGGTAGCTTAGACAATAGTCATGCTCCACTATACCACTTTTACTTTTACATGTATATGTGGTTTTGTTTATGTGTTTTGTTTTTGTGGTGCTTGAGATTAAACACAGGACCTTGTGCATACTGAGCATGTCTCTAGCCAGTTTGTTTGTTTAGATACATAGACATATTTTAAATTTCTTTTCTTTCCTTTTTTTTTTGGTGCCAGAGAGTGAACCCAGGGACCCTTAACCATTGAGCCATATCCCTAGCCTTGCCTTTATTGGTTCCATTGCCCTTTTATATTTTATTTTGAGATAAGGTCTAAGTTCTTAGGGCCTCACTAAGTTGTTAAAGCTGGCCTTGATCTTGGAATCCTCTTGCCTCAGTCTCCCAAGTCTCGGATTACAGGCAAGTGCCACCATGCCCAGAGACTATTAGAGACTATATAAAATTTATGAACTACTTTTCTTTTTAAAAAGCAGTATTAGGGGCTGGAGCGGTGGCTCAGCAGTTGAAGCACTTGCCTGGCATGCTCAAGGACCTGGATTTGAACCCCAGCACCACGCATACAACAAAGTGTCAGAGAAACAAAAACCAGATGAATAAATAAAATTGATTCTCTCTTTCTCACTCTTTATTTTAAAAAAAGCTAATTAATTATTATTAAGTTAGAAAATAGAGATATGAGCTTTAGAAACTGGGGTCAGCAAGGCGTGGTGGTGCACGCCTGTAATCCCAGTGGCTCTGGAGGCTGAGGCGGGAGGATCACAGGTTTGAAGCCAGCTTCAACAAATTAATGAAGCCTGAGGCAACTTAGCAAGGCCCTGTCTCAAATTTAAAAATAAAAAGATATGTGGCTCAGGGATTAAGCGCCCCTGGATTCAATTCCTGGTACCAAAAAAAATAGAATCTGAGGTTGTATGCAGACAGATCTTTCACCTGTTTTCTTTAATTTTTGCTTGGAATTACAATCAGTGTCATTGTACTAATATAACCTGTGTTGTTAAGAGGCAGGAAAGATTTTTTTGTACAACTTTGTTGGCTTTCTGGTAGGAACATTTTTAGTTCCTAGTCCTAGAATTCTGTTCTTTGCTTGGAAAAAAAATTTAATACCTTTTTTTTTTCTATGAAGGGTTTCCTCAGCATACAGTTGCTTCTTTGTCTGATCAAGATGCAAAACCCTCTTTCAGCATGGCGTAAGTAAAGACCTGTTTTCAATGATATTTCAATATTTTAAACTCTTGCTAAGTTATAAATTTTTAAATCAGCCTGCAATGTAATGGCTTTATAAAAGATTACCTTCTACATAGTCATAAAAGGGAATGATTATGTGCTTCTGTGGCATGACCTACAGGATATATCACTACGTAAAACAAGTAGAAGAGGTGTGATATGCTACTAGTCATCTAAAAATAAGGTGGGTGGGCTGGAGTGGTGGCTCAGTGGTTATGATGCCTGCCTGTCACGCACAAGGGTGCAGGTTCAAACCCCAGCACCCTGTACACAACAGAGCGTTGGAGCAACGCATTGAAGCCACAAGAAAAACTAAATAAAATTGATTCTCTCTTTACCTTTAAAAATAAAAGAAAATAAAGTGGAGATGTGAAGAAATTGCCACTTGTTTATTTTAATAATAAAAATAATAGTAATGGAAATTGAAAGTAAAAACTATAAAATGTTTACCTTGGTGGATGTGTGGGAAAAGGCAAAGTAATAGAATCTAGATTTTTCTGAGTATACCTTGTTTTAAATTTAAGAAAATGAATATTCAGAGCCATAATTAATACCCCTGCCTCCAACTGTGAAAGCGTAACAGACCAGATTTACCCTCCTGCCTGTGCCCACCCCAAAATACAGACAAAATACATAGAACAGTGGTTTTCAGACATTGAACAAAAGGCAGGACAGATAATGATCCCTGAAAGAAAACAAATAAGATGGGTCCTATGCCTGCTCCAGCTTACTACTTAGAAATTTTGGGCTGCAGTGCAGAGCCTGGATGTCTTGCTGAATTTAAGAGAAAAAGTTCTACATTTGGGGGAGACAGAGATGGTTGTAATTTTGCAGGGACGAGTACAGGAGAGGAAAGAGCAGCTCAGAGGAACTCTGGCCGGGCATGATGGTACACATCAGTAATCCCAGTGCCTCAGGAGGCTGAGAAACTTGGCAAAGCCTTAAGTGAGTTAGTGAGACCCTGTCTCAAAATACAACAAGAAAAGGGCTGGGGATGTGTTATCCCTGGTACTAGAAAGCAAAACAAACAAATGGAAACCAAACAAACAAACAAATAGAAACAAAAACAGGAGCTCTGGGAATCCCATGAGCAGGGACTTGTTCTTCAGTTAGCTAAGTTAGCTAAGTACATTTGTATGAGGAAACTGTTAGAAACTAAGGAAAGAACTACTGGAAACCAGCAAACAGAACAAACCCTAGAGCTCATACAGGGCAAAGAAAAGTTCATGTTCTTACCAATTTGAGTGGAAAGACCTTTGACAATGAAAGACATTTAATACAGTCCACAGTAACAAAACCACTTTACCCCTAGATTTATGGCTGCTCCAGACCAGCCAAACAATGCTTAAAAGCAAGTTTTGAACAGATCAAACTATTTTCAGGATACTTAAGTATATTGCAGAACAAAACCCCAAATACTTAAATTAATTTTTAAAAACTAGTACCCAAAACAAAGTAAAATTCACAGTGTCTTGCAGCCAATCAAAAATGATTGGACAGCCAGCTGTGGTCACACATGCCTGTAATCCCAGTGACTTGAGAGCCTGAGGCTGGTGGATCACAAGTTCAAAACCAGCCTCAGCATCCTAGTGAGGCCCTAAGCAACTTAGCAAGAACTTGTCTCAAAATAAAATGTAAAAAAGGGGATGTGGCTCAGTGGTTGAGGGCTTGCCACGCATGCACAAGGCCCTGGATTCAATCCCCAGTACCATAGAAAAAGAAAAATTAGGGGCTAGGCCTGGTGGCACACACCTGTAATCCCAGCAACTTGAGGGGCTGAGGCCAAAGATAGCAAGTTCCAGGCCAGCCTCAGCAACTTAACAAGATGATGTTTCTAAATTAAAAAATAAAAGGCCAGGGTGATGGGGCTGGAGTGGTGGCTCGGCGGTTACAGTGCTTGCCTTGCATGTGTGAGGTCGTGGATTTGTACCCCAACACCACATACACAACCAAGTGTCAGAACAATGAAAGCCACATGAAAAACTAAATAAAGTTGATCCTCTCTCTCTCCCTCACTATCCTTCTCTCGCTTAAAAAAAAAAAAAAAGGCCCGGGTGAGGAGTTCCAGAGGTAGAGTGGCCCTGGGTTCAGTTCCCAGTACTTGAAAAACGAACATAAATGACTGGCACGCAAGGGAAAATATGACCTACAGTGAGAAAAATTATAGAATATAAGCATAGCCGGAAAAAACAGTTGATAGAATTAGTAAATAAAGATGTTAATATAGCAATTATAAATGTACTCCATTTATTCAGGAAAGTAGAGGAGAACCTGAGAATGATAAGAGATAGGGAAGAATAAAATATATCCAAGTCAAAATTTTAGAAATGAATATAATTTCTAAGATAAAAAATACATTAGATAGTATTAATAGCAGATTAATCACTGCAGAAGATAAGATTAGTTTAATTTAAGGAAACAAATTTCAAAATAAAAGTGGAGGAAGACAAGACAATGAACATAAGCATAAGTGAGTTATAAGACATATCCACATATTTTCAAATAAACTTAAATAGATTGTAAAATGGAATCCAGAATTTAAGATTAAGTTAATATACTTTCTTTACCTCTAACTTTTTCATCTTTGTGTATCTATCACCTTTCCTCCCAATAGGCATTTGGATAACAACACTGAACCAGGGCTCACATTAGGAGGCTATTTTTGCCCACAGTGTCGGGCAAAGTACTGTGAACTTCCTGTTGAATGTAAAATATGTGGTAAGACACCAATTGTTCATTATTTGGCACATAGACTTTAACTTTCTTACCTGTATTGCTGCTAAATAAATATAAAGGTTGACTTCTGTGTTTCTGGATTTAATCTGCTAAGAGCAATTGATTATTTTTTTCATTGATTGCCCAGTATAATACTTTCAAGAATAGATACAATATTATGATTTACTTTCTGATAAAAATGTATATTCTTTAAAGCTATTGCAATAGATCTAGTAGACATTTTTTTAGCTTTTACCTTTATTTAAAACATCTACATGCACATGCACACATATATATGTAGAATAAGGGATTAAAGAAATAGAATTATAAAATTTTATTTCATTTATAAGTAAGCAGATGGTCAAGAGAGGTTACATACTTAGTGGCAGAACTAAACCTTCATCTGGAATCTCTTTTTATGACCCCAGGTAAAGTGAGAAATGAGTACCTGCAATACTAAAAACACTTCAGAATTAGGGTTGCATCTTAGTGATAGAGCACTGCCTAGCATACACGAGTCCTGGAATTGGATCCTCAGCATTGCAAAAAACAAAACAAAAAACCCTGGGAATAAGTTATAAGATTTGGCTTTTCAGCCGTTGTCATCATGAGGTTTGGGTTATTACACCTGTCTTTGTTTTGTGTGCTAGGTCTTACTTTGGTGTCTGCTCCCCATTTGGCACGGTCTTACCATCATTTATTTCCTTTGGATGCTTTTCAAGAAATTCCCCTAGAAGAATATAAAGGAGAAAGGTATATGAGTTTTGATTTAATTTGTATCTGTTACAGTGGTAAGCAAAATAAATAGTCTGAATGCACTATTGCTACTTTTTAAAAAGATGGCTATATTAATTTGAGTAAGATCACTTTTTTTTAGGTCACTTGTAATATAGAAAATGAGATGTAGAATACCTTATGACTGAATGACTCAATGTTAAAGAGATCTGAATCTGGGGCTGGAGTGGTGGCTTAATGGTTGTGCTTGCCTGGCATGTGCAAGGACCTGGGTTCAAACCCTAATACCACATACACAACTAAGTGTCAGAGAAACAAAGGCCAGATGAAAAACTAAATAAAATTGATTCTCTTTTTCTCTCTCTCACTCCCTCCCTCTCTTAAAAAAAAAAGAGAGAGATATCTTAGTCTCCAAAAATCTATTAATTTCCCTAACCTCATCTATTTGTAATAAGAGTGATGTTGTACCAGTAAATCAGTTCCTCAAAAAGAAAAAGCCCTGACTGGCATATTTGTTGATTTCTTTAGTAAATGTTCTCATCATGGCCAATTTCTACCTACCAACAGTTTAACTCTCAAAATCCATGACTATTTAATAGTCGACCATCTTGAACTCTAGCATACTACAGAAAATAAGAAGTTGGCAGGACATAAGTAATCTAGAACCTATAAGTATTTTCATTAGTGCTATTCCTATGAAATCTCGCTAGTAAAGCCTACAGTAAAGGTGGTCTGCTATAGAATAGTTTTAGAAAAGAAAGCTGTATGTGGTGGTGCATGCCTGTAATCCTAGTGACTCAAGAGGCTAAGAAAGGAGGATTGCAAGTTCAAGACCAGCCTCAGCAACTTAGTGAAGCCCTGAGCAATGTACTGAGACCCTGTTTCAAAATAAAAAAGGCTATGGAACCATGGGGAACCCAAGAGGGGAAACCATGGAATGGCAACAGCCTTGGCTTGCTCTGTCATTATACATTTGTTCTTGATTGTTTGATAATGATTCCCTCCTAATTGTAAGACCTTGTTTAACGAATAAAAAATAAAATAATAAAGTGGTCTGGAGATGTTGCTCAGTAGTAAAGCATTTCCCCAGTTCAATCCCTGGTACAAAAAAAAAAAAAAGAAAAGAAAAGAAAAAGAAATGAGCATCCAGACTAGGTGTGAAAGCACGTGTCTGTAATCTCAAATTTGAGAGGCTAAGGCAGGAAGATTGCAAATTTGAAGCCAGCCTCAGTAATTTATTGAAATCCTGTCTCAAAAGAAAGACTGAGGTGTGGCTCAGTGATGGAGAGCCTCTGAGTTCAATGCCCAGTACCACAAAAAAACCACAAAAGTTCCGAGATTTATAACCACTGGCTAGCATACAATTATGTGTCCTTCCATCTTGCTTTTCACATGTAAAAAAACCATTTAGAAGGCATTTCATAGAGGCATATCTAGATCAATCTTTTCTGTGTATGTGTATGTTATTGGGGATTGATCTTGGCATTGTATATGCTAGGCAAATGATCTACCACTAAGCTACATCCCCAGCCCTTTTTATCTTATTTTTTCCATATTTCTTGTGGGTACATTGTAATTATACATAATAGCTGGATTCGTTGTTACATATTTGTACATTCACACAATATGACACTATAATTTGTTCAATATCATTCCCCAGTAGCTCTGTTTTTCTCACCTCATCCTTTCCCTAGTCCTCTTCCTTTACTACTCCCTTCTGTTTCCATGTGATCTTCCCACATACCTTTTTACCTTTTTTTGCTTGTTTGTTTTTTCTTTTTTTTTTTCCCCTCTATCTTCCATATTTTAGAGAAATATATGACTTGACTTTCTGAGTTTAGCTTATTTCACTTGACATAATGCTCTCAGGTTCCATCCATTTTCCTGCAAATGGCATAATTTCATTCAAGTTCTTCATGGCTGAATAAAACTCCATTGTATTTATATATCACATTTTCTTTATCCATTCATCTGCTAACAGTCACCTAGGTTGTTTCCATAATCTGACTATTGTGAATTGTGCTGCTATTAACATAGATACCCATGTTGATTTTAATTCTTTTGGATAATAACCTTGGAGTGGTATAGTTGGGTCATATAGTGGTTTCATTCCGAGTCTGTTGAGGAATGTCTTCTGTACTAATTTCTGTAGTGGTTATACCAATTTACAATCCCACCAGCTTTGTTTTTCCTCATATCCTCTCCAGCATTTTACCCCCGTTTGGCACCAGGGATTGAACCCAGGGATGCTTGACCACAAAGCACATCCTCAGCTCTTTTTAAATTTTTTTTATTTTGAGATAGGGTGTTGCTAAGTTGCTGAAAATTGGCTTTGAACTTGCAATTCTCCTGCCTCAGCCTTGTGAGTCTCTGGGACTATAGGCATGTGCCACTGCCCCTGACTCCAGCATTAATTGTTTGTATTCTATTTTTTTTTTTTTTAAAGATAGAGGGACAGTGAGAGAGAGAGAGAATCAATTTTATATAGATTTCACATGGCTTTTGTTGCTCAGACACTTCATTGTGTACATGGTGCTGGGATTTGGACCATGTACTTGCACATGCTAGGCAAGCGCCGTAACTGCCAGACTTTCGCTCCAGCCCCTATTATTTGTATTCTTGATGGCTGGCATTCTAACGAGCGAGATAAATTCTGTGTAGTTTTGATTTTTATTCCTCTAATGATTGATTTTCCTTTTTTCACTCTATAGATTTCATATGAAAGAAATTATTTGATTTAATTTCTCTAAAATGTTGAATATTTCCTTTTTATTTTTTATTTGAGACAATGTCTTACTAAATTGCTGAGGTTGGCCTTGAACTTACAGTCTTTCTGCCTTAGTCTCCCTAGTGGCTGGGATTACAGGTGTGTATACCTGCAAACAGCTAGATCAATTTTGTTTTTGAAATTATTGAATAATTTATGGATATATTATGGTTTATATAAGCATTTGCCTCCTGTTAAGTAGTTAAGATTGTTCCCTTTGCCTAATAATAAAGAAATAATGTTTATTATCTGTATCTTTTAACATTTGTACAGGTGTAAGTGCCTGGCAGGTTCTTTTTTTTTTTTTTTTTTTTTTTTCTGGGCTGAGGACCTAACTTGGGGCCTTGCATGTGCTAGGCAAATGCTCTGCCCTGAGCTAAATCCCCAGTCCCATCCTGGCAGGTTCTTAATGATAGAATTGTCAAGTCAAAAGTTACATGAATATTTTGAGGCAAGGTGTTAAATACCTGTAATCCCAGTTACTAGGAAAGCTGAGGCAGGTAAATCCGACGTTCAGTGACAGCCGGGGCTGATGATATAGCTCAGAGGTAGGACACTTTCCTAGCATATGTTTCAAGAGGGTTGAAAGAGATATTAAATTCTTATTTTTAATAATTGGAAGTTCATAGTCCTTTCCTATAAAGAGACAAGACTTAGTACTTGTAAGCATGAGTAACTATCAAATATCTAAAAGTTTTAAAAGTGCTTCTAGGGAGCTGAAAATGAAATGGCGGAAGGTAGGCAGGGAAATGCTGGTTTTTATGCAATAAGCCCTGGCAACTTTTTTTTTTCTTAAATTCGAATGTTGGGAATTTAATGAATCCTGGGTCTCATACGTGTTTAGCTTGTTCTCTACCATTGAGCTACACTCCCAATCCCAATAAACTCTGTGTACCACCATTGAAAATGAAGATATAACATATTCATTACCATTATATATAAGAAATTAGCTTTTGCTCCTCTAAAATTATACTATTGTCTACTGTGTTTGGGAGAATTGAAAACAGTTAATTCAGATAATTTTTTGAGGGGCTGCTTTCTCAGAATCTTAGTTTTAAAAGCATGTTCATATATTTAACTTTAATGAAAACGAAAACCAAATTTTGGGCTAATGATTTTGGGACATATTTTGGAATTTTTAAAAACTGGGCTTTTCTTGACCCCCAAAAAGTCCTGTGTAAAAGACAGTTAGTTGGTCTGGAGTGATGGCTCAGTGGTAGAGTGCTTGATTGGCGTGCATGTGGACCCAGGTTTGAACCCCAGCACCACATACACAATTAAGTGTCAGAAAAACAATCCAGATGAAAAAATAAATAAAATTGATTCTCTCTTTCTCTCTCTAAAAAAACAAACAAACAAACAAACAATTACTTATTAAAGGATTCTCTTTATTGAGATTTGGTGAATTACTTTAATGAATGAATTCTTAAAAAAAAGAAAATGATTCTTCAACTCTCTTTTTCAGATTTTGTTATGGATGTCAGGCAGAATTGAAAGACCAACATGTAAGTTCACTGCTTTCTAAATGTTAAGTAATATGTAAGAAATAGTAAGAAAATGGTGCTATAATAAGTTTTCAATAGTTGTTGAAGATCAGGCTTATATCAGGTTTTTCTCTGTAAATATATTTACAGTAGGCAAAAGTAGAATGGAAAAAATAAATTGTTTCATTCTGCATTCAAATTTTGCTGTAAAGATTTTTATATTTTGTCTTCTGCTTTTAAGTTAAACTGCATTGAGTTTGGAAGCATTTTAAATGATATTTCATATTATACTTTAAGTTGTGTTATAACTCTTCTTTTTTGAAAGAGAGAGAGAGAAAGAATCAACTTTATTTAGTTTTTCGTGTGGCTTTCATTGCTCAGACACTTGGTTGTGTACGTGATGCTGGGGCTCAAAGCAGCATACTTGTGCATGCCAAAGCACCGTAACTGCTGAGCTCCAGCCCTCTTTTTTTTTTTTTTTTCCTTTTTTCTTTTTTGAGAGAGAATCAGTTTTATTTAGTTTTTCATGTGGCATTTGTTCATTGTGTTCGTGGTGCTGGAATTTGAACCCGGGTACTTATACATGCCAGGCAAGCCTGTAACCATTAAGCCACACTACTCTAGCCCTATTACAACTCTTTTTGAAGTTATTAATTATGGTGGCCAAATGTAAAAAGATGTGCTGATGAGAAAATGTTTTTTAAAAAGTCCAAGACAGGACTGGATGGTGGCTTAGTGGTTACGGTGCTTGCCTGGCATGCATGAGGATGTGGGTTCAAACCCCAGCACCACATACACACAACAAAGTGTTGGAGCAACAAAAGTCACATGAAAAACTAAATAAAATTGATTCTCTCTTTCTCTCTCACTGTCCATCTGTCTTTAAAAAGAAAAATGAAATAAATAAAAAATAAAAAGTCCAAGACAGAGCTAGGTGTGGTGTCATGCTCCTTATAGTCTCAGCTACTCGGGAGACTGAAGCAGGAGGATCTCCCGAGCCCAGGAGTTTGAGACCACCCAGGACAATGGAGCTAGACCACGTCTCAAAGCAGCAAGAAGAAAGCTTTTTTAAAAAATTCTTTTTAGGGGCTGGAGCGGTGGCTCAGCGGTTTCGGCGCTTGCCTGGCAAGCACAAGGACCCGGGTTCAAACCCCAGCACCACGTACACAACAAAGTGTTGGAGTAACCAAGGCCATGTGAAAAACTAAATAAAGTTGTTTCTCTCTAAAAAAAAAAAAAAAAAAATTCTTTTTAGTTGAGTGTGGTTGTGCACACCTATAATCCCAGCAGTTTGAGAAGCGAAGGCAAGAGGATCACAAGCTCAAAGCCAGCCTCAACAACTTAGCAAGACCTGAAGATAGCCAATTTGAATATATAAGCTTATATAAATTCTAATAATACAAATTATATCTACTTTTTTATTAGTTAAGCTACAAGTCAGTATTTGAAACTGTACTTTATAAACTATATCAAATATTAATTAGATGTATTGCTTATTTTGGGGCAAGGGAATAGCTCAGTGGTAGATCTTATACTTACTTTGCATGTACAAGACCCTGGATTTGATTCCCAGCACCAAAAAAAAAATTTTAGAAAGTATTGCTTATTTATTCTATTCTTATATTTCATAAAACAACTTTGTTAAATTTTGTGGAAGGTGAGTTTTTTTTTCTCTTTATCTGTCTTATATGAGTCATTTGACGTATTCTTTAAAGGCTTAATTGAAAAGGAGATATGATTTTTGCAATTATGAGGTCATTCTTTTTTTTTTCAAATAGCTTTTATTTTTCAAAAGTTAACATGTGCATGACAGGAAACAGAAAAGTACAAACAAAGAACAAAGTCATCCAGTCACAAGCAGTTTAGCTGGATGTGTCCCTCCAGGTCGTGCGCACACATACACAACATCCCATTTTGTGTGATTGAGATCATAGTATGTATCATGCTTTCCCACACATCATGAATATTCACCAATTCAAAATCCCAAAGCTAAATGAATATTTTTGATAACCAAGAATACACTACACCAACTCAATCTGTTAGGAAAAAAAAACAATCCTTTCTTGGGGACAAAAATTTCACTGAAGACAGAAATGGCAACAGGCCTCTAGATAGACATATTGGCAGAGTTACAAAATGATGCATTCCGTTAATGCTGGATTTAAAATGTGACAAAGCAACAGAATACACCAAGCATGTTCCTAAGAGGGTTCATTATCAGATTTCTACTACTACAATATTAGCAAGAGCACATGTTCCCAGGGAACTGAAGTACTCCTGTAGCACAGCCAGAAGATGCACAATCACTGGCTCCCACCGAAATGTGAATCCTTGAGCGCTTGCTCCCATCTTTCCCTGTGGGCTTCCTTCTGCCCCTCTGCCTAGTGAACATGTCCTGACACACACTGCCCAGGCCAAGATGCATCTTCTCTATCAATTATAACAAAAGATATTTACAAGGTGGCTAATTTGCTAACTCTACTTTTTATGATACACTGTCACCTCAGGACATCTAGAAAGCTTAGATGTTGTGAAAT
>PVKS010010010.1:0-61801 GCA_004027875.1 Aplodontia rufa | reverse complement strand
TTTTGTCTTTTCTTAATTTTGGTTGCTTTAAGATGATTGAAATTTAGATTCTTGAACTTTAGTGGTATTATTTTGTATGTGATATATTGTCTTGGGAGACACTTTTGTGGCCATTTTCAACATTTTTCTTAAGGCTTAGTGACTTTTATGCCTTTTGGTGAAGATACCATATGCTTTTACTAGAAACTACATTCCTTTATGGGATATCCACAGAGAACCAGGCATTTAACATACATTTTTAAACGTAATACTTAAATTGATAATCTAGGTTAGTGGCATTCTATCCCCATTTTGCTGAGAAATCTTTCAGGAGACATTTCTAACAAAAATTAGAAATTTGCTCAATGATCTTTGGCCTGAATCATTCTGTATTTTTTTTTTCAGAGATGGACAGTCCATCTTTGACTTTGAGAGTCCTCTGTCAACAAGAGATTCTGAGCCCAAACTCAGTCTTGGTACATCAATAAAAAAATCTGTATTCTCCTTTGTACTACGTGTATAAAGCATTTGGTAAGCATTTATTGAGAGACAATTTTATTCCAGTGGTGCTGAGCTAACTCAGAGAAAAATAAGGCATTGACCTTGTCCTTGAAAAGCTTATGTTCCAGTGGCAAAGGCAGAAGTGTATACAATTTATTTCAGCACACTGCATAAAGATATGATAAGGGTGTTTGGGTCATGTCAGAATACCAGGCAACTATTATTAACCACAGTGTGAAAAATAATTGTCAAAATGATTTGAAATCAGGGTTAATTTACACTTTAATTATGAAAGAGAATCATTTGCCAGTTGAACTAAAATGTTATGATTTGATAACAGGTGTTGAAACAGAAAACTGTTAATAGGGCCTGCCATGAAATTTAGAGGTTATGAAAATTCAGACTTAGTTCACATTTTCTCCATGGTGCTACAACATTTTGGAAGACAAGAATATCCTTTCCCTTAAAGCAGCTAGACATTTGACTAAAGAAGTGACATGGAAATGAGATCCTTACCCTAACCTCATCCTCCCTGTGTGGATCATGAATGTGGACTTTGGGGTTTAACTTGGGACATGTGCATCTCTGTGCTGCTAGTTCACATCTCCTTTCCTCTCCTTATCCTTTTAGTAAGTGTAAGTTCCCTTGTCACTCCTAGGTTTCATTTCTTCCTATTTAAGGAGCATTTTCCAGCCAAAGTTATCATTTGTAGTTATCCTGGTCTGTGTCCCATGTCCCTCCTCATTAACACTTCAAATGGGCACAGGCTTCTCCACTTTACTCCTTTCCAGCCCAGAATTCCTGAAGAATCCCCTGGAGCGCAGGGCTTTCTGAGATCAGTGAGTATGTCCTTTGCTTTTGGGATTTTTTGATCCATTCCTACCAAACCCACTAAGGTAATGCTGGCTAAAAACTTGATTTTAGCTGTGTGTAGGAGAATCAAATCAAAATTGGATTCATTAGGCATGCAATGTATGGTAACGTTAAAGAAATAACATTGACTCCCAACACTGTGTATTCTGCTGAAGGAGACATCTTTTAGCCCTCTAATGTACAGATTAAAGAAAGTAATATGATAGGCACACTGATGTTCACCGAACATGAGATTGCTTTTCTCCGTTTCCTAGGCTTTTTCTGTAGTTGGCATAAGATCATATGACCCATTATGGCCAATGCCTTGTGAATAAACGTGATTCTGATCACTGCAGACTGAAGGGTGGGTGTGGGTCCTTGTGTTCTCTTCCCCTAATGCTGCATGCTGAATGTCAAGGGTGGACAGCCATGGTGATATTACCATATCATGGAGTCTGGGTCCTTAGGTGAATTTGCAGGAAGCCCCTGCCGGTCTGTGTTGGAGATATCATGGGAGCAACGTACTGACCTTTACAGGATGGTCATTGAGACTTAGGGTTTTTTTTTGTTATTCCAGAATTAACTTTGCCTAATTCCAGTACCTTCTTCAGAGAAATAATGATTATTTTATGACTTTTCTTAGCATACTGCTTCAAGTTAAATGTACGTGTTTATTATAGAATTCAGAGCGAACTTTCTTTTGCATGGACAAGGAAAAATAAAAGCATGACCTTTAACCTTATAAATAACACCATTGTGGAACAAGCTGCCCTTATTTGCAAAAATTGTAAGGATAATGACATTAATAAGGAAAAACCTAAAAAAGCCATATTATGAATGTGAAATACTTTCTAGTCTGATTTTTCTTGTTTTCTAAATAAACATACAGCACAGATGTAAAGGCACCTGGATGTCTTAGGAATAAAAATTGTGACCATCTAATGTAGAAATTCAGCATATTGACATGTAAAAATGCCACGGGATACGTTTCACTGCAGCTGTTTCTGATGCATAGTTCATTGTCTGTCTCAAATAGAAACTCATCTTTTGCGATACCATTTCCTTCTCTGTGGTTGATTTGATCAAACACCCCATTGTTTAAGCCAAAAACATAGCTTTACCAAATCAGCCTTAGTATTGTTCAGAACTCATCTTTCATTACATTATTCTTCATCAATGCTTATGATACTAATATCTGCAAAGAGGAACTGAATTTCAAATGAAGCTTTTCAAATCCACTTGACTACAAGTAGTCTGTGAACAGTTTTCTTCTTTTTTTCCTTTTTTAAAGGAAAGCTAAATGATTCAGTCTTGTAGGGGTCATGACAATACCAAACAGATGCAAATAAATATTAAAGTAATATATTTTCGTGTTGGATCACAGCCCAAATTCTTTGCCCCAGAAAATTACATAAATGCTCCAGTGCGCATGTGGTTTATATTTAAGGTGTAATGAGCTGTTCAAATAGAGAAGGGCAGGCAACCATATTAAAAATAAACATCAAATTTTAACAAAGACACTTCCACTTAGTTTGCAAATAACCCTAATGGTTTCAGTTTATTGCAGCTACTTCGGCATATAGCATCTTTGTTTGAAACCCAATTTCCAATTTCAGTGTCTCTTAGTGAATCTGAAAAGGTTGCCATGTATAATTCTTTTATGGAATAATTGTTCAACTGGAATCATATTGCCAGAGTGAGCACAGTCTATAATGAGAGGGTAGAAACAAGAGTAAAATAGGAAAGCAAATAGAATATGAATATTTGAGACTGTCTAACCAAGGCCACCAAATCAGAAGTCCATCACAATCTATTTGTGACATGCATCGTAACGGCCCCTTACTGAGCAGGGCTGTGATACTTCCTCTGTATTCTGATGCCGTCACTTACACTGCACTGTTTAGAAAGCCTGGGAGGAAATAATAGTCAAGCTCTGCTCCAATTACTTTAGGTTGAAAGATGCCTGCAAAGCATGTTTCAGACTTATCACCCCTGCCCCTCAACAAGCTTGACTTTGCCATCTTCTCTGCCTATGATCACAAAACTACTCTTCTTTTGCCTCTGTTCAAAGTGCGTCCTTGTAACCAGGGGGATGATCCAGATTTTCAAAAAAATGTTATAGTGTTGTCTTTGTAAAAGATCAAGAAATGGGATCCATGGTTCCAATAAATTCCTATATTCTAGTTTATAGTTTATAAACTATAAATTCTTAGCTTTCCCTGAAGTCTTCCAAGTTTCAATCTATTAAGTACCAACCAATCTTGAAATAAAATAGTACATTCTCAATTTTTACATTGCCTAGTGTGTAGTCATTGGCAACCCCACTTGCCTCTTTGCTTGCTACAGTGTGAAGGAGTAACTGTATCATCTGTTTTAACTCACCGATGGATGAGTGGCCGTAACCCTTTTGACTGACAGGTTTCAATTTTACAGAAATGATCTGAGAAACCTAAATCAAGAAACTAGGTAGGATGATACTCTCCAGGTTGTCTAACATCTGTCAATGCATTAATTCAATCTTCAAATTAGCTACTGACTTAAATATTTAATTCTCTTGAAATGGTCATTAAGGTGAGCCTGGGTATTCTATAATATCAAAATGATTTTAAATTCCTTCATAGGTTCCTATATTTCTTGTGGATCTTTGTTTCTAAAACTCAGATGCTATTTTGTACCTACCTATTGAGTGAGACCTTATCAACTATCTGAAACTTTTCTGGTTTCCAAAAACTACAGTGAGAAACTCAGGAAAGCAGATTGACCAAAAGATTTACCAGAAAGGGTAAGATGGAATAATCTTGTCAGTTACCTAACATGAATATAATATCTTTCAATGGCGTGGATGCACTGCAGGCTAGTCTTGAAAATTCTACAGAGCAATGAACTTGAACTGTCATAATCCCGGGTTACTCTAAACTATACCTGAGTTTCAGCGTCCTACAAGGTGTTGCATTGTCTCAGGCTGTGAATCCCCTTATTTAATTCTCAACAACTAGGGCTAGGACCTTCTGCTAATTTTTGCTTTTTACAAAAAACGAAAGTTGTAAGGGATTTTGCAATGCATTGGCTGTACACAGGGTAGGTTTGGGCCACTAAGAGAAGAGGTGAACAACAGCTGGATAAAATTAAAAGCTTGTATGTGGTTTGGAAAAAAATCTGAAAAAAAGTCAGTTTAAAACAGAGGCTAGAAATAAAAATATTTTCAAGGAAATTTTATAGTAATACTGCAAAAAACATTTACATTGGAGAGAATGGGGATAATACACTTGTTATTACTGGGAAATGAACAAATTATTTGCATTAACTTGTTTATTGCGATGATCTTATTGCCTATGTCAAGTTTTCTACTTTTTAGTAACTCAGGAGTATGTTCCAAACAAATTCCACGAAAGCATAGGTGTGGGGAGTCAGAAAATAATGTTACTTTTTACTCTTCTACTTTTCTTAAAGGGAGAGACAGAAAGAGAGAGAGAGAGAGAGAGAAAGGGAGGGGGAATCAATTTTTATTTTTCTGTCAGGCCTTTGTTTTTCCAACACTTAGTTGTGTATGTGGTGCTGGGGTTTGAACCTGGGTCCTTGGGCATACCAGGGAAGGCTCCAACTGCTGAGCCCACGCTCCAGCCCCCACTCTTCCAACTTTTCAGTTTTGCTCTTTGCTACTGTTTCTCCTTTTAATGACTATGTTTCCTGTAATTTTGCTACTCAAAGCAAGGTCCATGAACCAGAAGCATTGACATCCTGGGAGTTGGAGAGAAGTGGAGCATTTCAGACCACGTCCTGGACCTACTGAATCAGAATCCACATTTTAATAAGAACCCTGATGATTCATACGCCTATTAAAGTTAAGAAGTGAGAGCCTCTGACACTAAAGTCTCACTTACTGGGGTATATCCTTTAGAAGTACTGGTGTGTTTGTGTGTGTGCGTGTGTACCCACGCACGCATGTATTTTTTTTATTAGTTCGACACAGTCTTGCATATTGGAGTGAATCACTGTTACATATTCATACATAGATGGATATTGACAAATTATTTTAAGGCCAATACTAGTCCAGGATCTGCCCCCTTCGACCACTCCCTGCTTCCATGTCTTCCCTGCTTTACCCCCATGTTATAGATGTGGTTAATATACATGTGTATTAATTTTTTAATTTTCTGATCTTCTTTGCCGCCTATGTGTAGGTGGGCGTCTCATGGGAGTCAAGGTTTCCCAGGTACATATGTATACTTTTTTTTTCTTTTTAGAGAGAGAGGTATAGTGAGAGAGAGGGAAAAACAGAGAGAATAAATTTTATTTAGTTTTTTATGTGGCTTTCCTTGCTTTGACACTTCTTTGTGTACGTGGTGCTGGGGTTTGAACCTGTGTACTTGTGCATGCTGGGCAAGCGCTGTAACCACTGAGCCACCACTCCAGACCCTATGTATGCATTTTAATAGCAAAAAAATTATTAACAATGAAAATGTTTATTGGTAGGAAACAAACCAATCATCATGTGGTCACAAGGTGGAACACAATGCAGAGAGATTCCTTTCCCTCTGTCTCGGTCATTTAACATCCTGCTCATGCTCTGGGACCTTTCTTTTCATAATCCAAAGGCTGGACAATGTGTCGTGCTAAATGGAAGAAGAGATGCCAAAAAGATGGGAGTTGAATCCTTTAGCTATAGAGGCATCTAGGGTCAAGTTTTTCAATACCATTTTTTTTCCAGATTGCATATTATGCAACTATACATTATAATTTTTAGAATGCATAAAATATAATAATATATTAATAAAATAAGTAAATGTACATAGTAGTATATGGAATAAATCACATAAATGCTAAATATCAGCCTAGTATTTGTCTTAGGTCTCTCATGTCTGCCTTCATCCTCAGTCTCTGCACCATGGAGGTTTACTGGGTTTCACTCAAGGGTGACAGATCTTCTTCTAATGACAAGTTGAGAAATAGCCAGCGGAGTTCACTGGGGAGCGCGGCTCTCTCTCATGCTAGCGTCAGTTGTTGTTATCTGTCCGTAGTCATTGATGAACCAGGTGGATCCAAGCCATCCACTCTACCTCTTCCATAATTGTAAGGCTGTCCTTGCTGGCCTGGGCCACAGAGATATTTGCAGGGCACCTTCGCCCATTCCCAGTGTTAGTCCCTGTTACAAGGGTTCCACAGATTTCCCAATGTGCATTTATTATGTCTGCGTGACTTGAGTTGGGAAGAGCTTTCAGCCTAAGCACATGCTGCGTTGTGGATGTGTATTTGTAGATCAAAGTTCTACAAGAGAGAACAACCTCAAGAGAAATACTTTAGCTCAGTGATTCTCTCTACCTGCCTTACCTAGGGAGCTTTCCATAATATTGCTATCCAGGCCCTGCCCCTGAGATCTGGATCTAATTGGGCCACATTGGAAAACATCTCACGGTGAGTTCATTTAATCATCATAATACCCAGAGTGGGATATTATGGGGAAACAAAAGCCTTAAAAGGCCCAGAATGAACACCTGGGGACCCTGCTATGGACCCCATGGGGTCTCACAACTCAGTCTCTTTCTTTGCAAGTGAGACTTGAAGTAAAGCACTCAAATGCTGCTGAGATCCAGTGTGAACTTGAGCACCTGGATGCATCTGCTGGGGAATGGGGCTCAAACGTGTGAGTGATAGACAGCATGCCCTACCAGCTGGATGGGTCTGGATTCTCCATTCAGGGCAATCTGAGACTCATCAGGCTCTCCGGCTGGAAAAGAGGAAAAAGACTATAGTGTTCAATATTTTTTGCTTAAAAGGTAAAGTTAATGGATCAGCTTGACTAATATAATGTTTTTATTTTGATCTATAACATACCATTTGATATATTAGGATGAATTGTAAATTAGCTACAGTAAACAACAAAAGAAATGTACTTAGATCATTCTAGGAAAGACTGTTTTTTATAAGCAGAATAATTTTCAATTTGATGTAGAATTCAGATACCAGTAGAAGGAGTTATTTTTGGACGGTTCTCATGTGTGAATAGATGCTTTTTGTATAGGATCTTCAGGCCTGGATGTGGATTACCAAGCCATTTTCAATTCATTACTGCATTGAAAGTATTCATATCCCTTCCATTTTTATCACATCTTGAGGCCAAGAATTTTTTTTGAAGGTAATTTACCTTTCAGAAAGCTATGAATTATAGTGAAAGCATTGTTCTTCCTCTGACTTTAATGTGCTCATTTACAGAAAAGTTACAGGAAAATACTTTTGCTTAAGCTCTATGTCTGACCCTCCTACAATCCCTCACATAAAATACCTTGTCATTAGTGATTTCTTGTATTCTGTGTGCTCATTTCTGATTACATATTTTCTTAACCTATGATAACATCCAGAGGAAAGGGGTGTTTGCATTTTTAGGATAATAAAACTCCAACTGTAAAAATTCAGGTACTAACTCACCAGAACAATTTAAGATTGCTGTGGAATTCTTGAATCAATCGTAGAGGGCAGTGAGAATTTCACCTGGTAAGTGTTAAGTGTAGAAAATGAAGACATTTGGTTCTCATTCAAACATGAATGAAATAAACTGTTGACCTGTTGTCTTGTTGGGTGGCTTTAGACAGCCACCTAAGGTGAAGAGTGGCTAATGATCAATATAATTTAATGGTAATATGAGAAAAAAATTGATTTAGAAGTCTCTAAAAGGATTTAAACCCAAAACTTCTCTAACTAACTTTATATTTCTGTTCCTTAAGAAGTGAAAGAAGGGATTAAGCTTTAATGTGGGAGGGGTTGAAGGATGGATGGACTTGGTCAAGATTCAATTTTATTTCAGCATCTTGGAACAAACTCATTTCTTTTAGTCATTACAGAATTATTTGGTTGCCGTTACATGTAACTCTAGAATTTGATCCTGTGAATGTCATAATCATAATCATATTAAACAGAACATTAATAAAGAGAAATTGCCAGGATAATATTTATTGGAAATTTATTCCTAACCAGGCATCTTCTGGTCAAATGATTAAATAGGAGCTGTAATCTGGACTCGTCTTGATTTCAGACCATTATTTTTACAACATGAGTACTTAAGAACATTTGATTATGATAGCACTTCCACTGGGATGTATACTAAGGAAGACTTTTTTTTTCATAAATCAATAATGAAATCACCTAATTCTCATTAATTTGGGGATAAATAGAAAGAGAGCCAGACCTGCAAACATGCACATGGATGAAACTTGAAGCCTCCCACTATTCTTAGACTGGCAATTCACACACAATACATACAAATTTGCTTCCATTCCTGTATCTCAGAGTGTGAGATGAACTCAGAGGAAGCATATACACTTCCAAGTTTTAAAGATCCAAAGTCAATCAAGTCAATGGATTGTACTGAAAGAGCACAGCAAATCTAACTGAGTTTCTATGAATTAATAATGAAGAATGATTAATAAACTCCCAGGTGTCAGGTTTATGAATATTTTTCAATTTTGGGGACCATATCAGCATGAGTAAGAAGAGTAATTCCTTTATACAATCTATTATTGACATGAAAGCAAACTAAAAATCAGAAAAGAAAAGCAACGGTAACGATAGTGAGCCAGTCCAGTTCTTAGAGGCAAGGAAAGCTAAATGTGTTCCCAGGTCATAAAGCAACTGGACAAAAGAAATCATAAAAAGGCAGTCTCAAAACCCATGAATGGGTTCCCAACCCGCTCTCCAAAAGTGACTTTGCAGGTCTGCGCCTATCCTGTAGAGGGCAGGGCACAAGCTTTGTCTCCAGGCAGAGGAGACAGAGGCTTAAATTCATTGTCTCACATGTATTAAATACAGTGTGATCTTAGGCAAGACAATATGCTAGACTCAGTTTCTGCTCTTGAAAAATGACGATCATCAAAATAGAGTTGATTTTCATTTTTTGTGGATTTTATATTTGCTAATTTGCACAATCACTAAAATATATGTGCAACCCCCAAATTAATACTCAGCAGAGTTCTGGTGATCATCACGGATGTGTGCTTGCACAAAGCTACACAAAATGTCAGTCACCAGATGCTGTGTTCACAGCTGAGGCCAGACAAGGTGACATCAAAGTGCATGATGTCCTGCCTTCTTTCTTTCAGCTCTTGCGCTGTACACTTGTGGCCTTTCTGAGGAAGTCAGTGCCATGTTTCTCTCATCTTTGTGCTGTCTGTGTGCCCCTCAGCACTGGAAGGCTTGTGTGTGTGTTGCCTACGCTTTGTCCAGTCGTGAGTTAGGGTACTGCTGGCTGTGAGTTCAAAGTTCAATGCTTTAGATAAGGTATCATTAAACAGAAACACACCTAAAACAAGGTTATGTCTCAATTCATTGATGAAAATGTTGTGACCAGATGCTTGCAGATACCTAGCACTGTATTTCTCCAAGGAACCATTGTTTGGTATTTACATCAGCTTTATAGAATGTAACTGTGAATGACGAGAATCAACTGTATATGAAGTGTCTGTACACTTAGGGTTTAAGCCTGTTTTCAAAATTGTAACTTCTTACGTCCAACTTGGAGCACCTAGGACATGATGGTGTGAATTTGATTTATCTTGAAATCTTTCCCAACACTGTCCTTGCCTTTTTTTCACACAATAGAAAGCTTGTACTTTAATAAAAATTTAAAAGTGTGTTTATTAAGTGTAGAAAGTACTTTTACTAAGGAACAGATACTCTAAAACTGCTTGAAGTTTGGTCAGGAAGTTAGAGACATAAATATCAATTCACAATTGAATGTGTCCAGTATTGCAATGGATTATGAACAAAATGCAGTGGCAGCATGGGGGATGGATCCATTGAAGAGCTTTAGAAGGAGTGAGCAGGAGAGTGAGGGCTTCATGTGGGATGTGGCATTTGACTTGGGCTTTAATGGACGTGGCTGTGCTGGATCACAATAAGAGGTAAGAGCAGACCAAGTGGAGAGAAAGAAGCTCATGTGCAAATACACCAAGGAGTAAAAGAATATGTGGTCAGTATGGCTGGAGGGTAGAGTGTGCTATGGTGGAAGAGGAGGAAGACAAGGGAGAGGGCCAGAGTGTGCCTAGAGACGAGGCTGGTAGGAGAAACTGAGGCCATATTGTGAGGATCAGGTTCAGAATAGTATGATAGAAACTTTTAGGCAGGTTTAAAAATCCTTTTTCAATATGAAAGAAGCACATCTAGGTTGAACATTCCTACTGAAATCTGACATGCTTTGAAATCAGAAACTTTTTAGTGCTGATACAATATCACAAGTGGAAAATTCCATACCATGAATTTTATTTGGTGCTCAAGATTATTAAGACATTGGATACAATTATCTTCAACCTGTATATAAGATACAGATGAGTTTCATTTAGACTTGGGTCCCATCCCCAACATATCTCATTATACACATGCAAATATTTCCAAATCCAAAATATGTCCAATCTCAAGCATTTGGGGTAAAGAATACACAACTTGTATACTAAAAAGCACATATTTTTTTAAGAGAGAAGGGCAGTGAGAGAGAAAGAGACAGAAGCAATTTTTACTGAGTTTTTCACATGGCTTTCATTGCTCTGACACTTAGTTATGTACTTGGATTGCTGGGGTTTGAACCCGTGAACTTGCACAAGCCAGGGAAGCACCGTAACCACCAAGCCACCGCAACAGCCCCAAAAAGCACAAATTTAAATGTGCACACTGAAACGTTCTTTAAACTGAATCATCACGTCACTACAACCAGGGAATTGACAAGATGCTGGCTTCTGCAAGCTTCTCTCTACTTATAAACCTTCCTCACCCATAAAGGTAAACTCAGTTATGACTCATTACGTCTTCACTTTTATTTGTTTTTATCACCTGTGATAGGTAGAAAAATGGTTCTCCCAAATGTTAGACCAGAATCTCTTAACAAGTCACCTTACATAGTTGCTATGGTTTGAATATAATTTGTCTCTGCCAAAACTCATGTTGAGGATAATTCATCAATGCAGCAGGGTTGGGAAGCAGGGTCTATTAGAGTGTTTGGGCCATGAGATTGAAGTCCTCTTGAATGGATTAATGTCATTTGGAGGGAATGAGTGAGTTCCAGCTCTTGTGGTTTAGATTAGGTTACCAAGAGTAGGCTGTTATAAAGCAATGTCACCTTGTGCCTTTTGGGTCATCCTCATGGGCCTATTGGCCACTCACGTGTACATCTGCAGTGTGATCCCATTTCCATGTTATGATGTAGCAGACGGCCCTTGCCAGACATGGTGGCCTAATCTTGAACTTCCTTGCCTCTATAATCATGCGCTCATAACCTTTTTTATTATAAATTTGTCGGTCTCAGGTATAGCTTTAGAAAACAGGTTAGAACATTAGCCAAAAAGACTTAAAATATAATCAATGTCGAGAACTTGCAATGGAGAAACTGTCCTAGATTATTCAGGTGGGCCCTGTGTAATCACAAGGTCCTCAGGAGTGAAAGGGAGAGGCAGGATGGCCAGAGAAGGAGATGGGAAGCAGAGGTTGGAATGGTCTGACGGCTGGAAAAAGACTATGTGCGTAAACATACAAGAAGACTCTAGACGCTAGAAACAACAAAGAATGGATTTTCCCCCTGAGCATCCTGGAGGGACATGGTTCTGCTGATCCCTTGTTTTTAGCTTCATAAGACACATTTCAGTACCTCAAGCTCTGTATGATAATAAATCTGTGTTGTTTTAGAGTCACCAAGTTTGTGGCATTTGATACAATAGCAGTAGGTTAATGACCTACCACCCAAGTGTACATGCTAACGCTACTTATTTTTTTTTAGCTTTCTAAAGTAGCAGCCTTGAGAGTGTTCTGTTTTTGTCTGGCTTCCCTTTTTGGACTCTTTGTTGCATTTAGGCCATTTATTTCAAAGCAAAAGAGGGGGAGGGCCAGATCTACATTTTAGAAGTTTACCTGGGCATTTGTGTTCTACGGGAGACTATGGAGTGCAAAGGCTGGGGTGGAAGAACCTGGCAAGAGGCAAATGCGACAAACAGGCCTGGAAGGAATGGCTAGAACCTGAGGTAAGAGAATGGGAGGAAGGCTCAGAGTTGATTGACGTTTAGAACACAGCTGTAAGAATTAATGTTTAAATAGAGGTCAGGGATGAGAAAGTAGCCAAGAATCATTCCAAATATTCCAATTTGAGCCCCCGTGTAGGTGGAGGATGGTGGGCACAGGAAGAATAGCCAGGACAAGAAGAAAGATAATGTCTTGAGTTTGAGATGTGTGAAATTCACAGTCACGGGTGTTTCCAGATAACAAGAAGCCTCGCCTGCGGATAACACTTTAGCAGCTGGGTTGACCTTATTTGTAGCTCATGCAGATGCAGAAAGGAGCAACAGAAACATCAATGAATGAATGAAGTCTTAAAATACAGTGGAGATGTCCTGCCTAAGTTTCAATAATGGATCATTACTTTGTTGTTCAATGGAAGTTAATTTCTATTCCCCCTTTTCTGCTCCTATCACATAATAGGTGCAATTATGTCGCACGCTCAGGGTGATATAATTAAATATCATCCTTTGTAGAGGAGCATTTCCAGAGAGTCTTCTCAGGCAGCTGATTTAGGCACTTGTGAAGCTTATCACACAATAGATAAATGTTTTCTTCATGTAGCTTAATATAACAGGGTGTCTGCCTCCAAACGGGAGTGTTTCCAGATAGTCCAGGCAAGTGGTCCGTTTATTGCATCTGACAGCTTTATTGCTTTATCACTTACTTGCTTAGGGAGGATTTTATTATATGTAAAATACTGACATAAATTATGGGGAGAAGAATTGATTTTTTAACATAGGCTTGATTCATTTTTCATTGTTTGTATGTGCCAAGTTTGATATTGTACATTTTTTCCTCATGTGTTTATTTATTTTACAAGTTCTTTCCCTGGTTTTACAGATCTTGCTATTTGGTTTTCAATTTTTTTATTCTTATGACTGCTCATATTCTGAAACTAAGTCATATATAAGTTAACAGAATTTGTTTTATATATACATATGCATATCGATGAAATATGGAGCCAATAAAATTAAATGAATTGATTCCAAGCAGAGTTCTAAAGTTGTGTAATTCAAAATTAGCATAGATTTGACTTCAGTTTGTCTGCTAGCAGTTGGGTGGAGAAGCAGGGCTAGAATCTGGCTGGGGAAATCAGTGTAGACCACCAAGATTAGTTGATCCAGGGATTCTACCCAGCAAGGAGGCTGGGAGCCATTCTCATGGGATCTGGCATGGGGAGGTCTGGGTTTTGTAGGTACAACTTTGTCTCAAGAGGGCTAGGAAGAGAGTTGGTAGAGAGGCTTCATGGGCAGATAGTTTCTGACCATGGAGAGTTGACACAGACTTCATGAGTCCAGGCACAGGAAGTTGTAGTAGCCAGTGGTGGCAGCCTGCCCAGATGCCTTTGGACTCCTTTACCAGTTTGGAGGGACCATGATTTTCTGCTCAAGTCTTCACAATTACCCTTAGGTTCCCAGAGCTGCCTCACCATAACAGAGAGCCTAAAATTCTCAGAAGCAGTACTCTCTAGGGGCAGTTACCTGCCGCCTCTCACCCCTTAGGGATGGCAGAAATATTTAGGGGTATAGAAGATCAGCAGCCTTTGCCTTGAGATGAGACAAGGTGCATTCTACACTTCTCAGCTTTCCCTGAGATCAGGCTGAGGCTGGACTTCACCTGAAACCACACCTCCCCTTGCCTTCTTCTGCTGCCTAATCCTGCTCCCCTGATTCCTATTCTAGGGTCTCCTAGGAGTGGTCCCTTCACAAATCACTTGAATTTTCATCCTGAGCTCAGATTCTACTTCTGGAAGAACTTTCCATTAAGACAGGCATTAGAACTGTAAGAACAAGGATATGAATGATCATGGTATTAGCAGCCCACCTCAAATGGATTCTTACTATTTTCCAGGCATAGTGTCAATTTCCTTCTATAGAGTTTTTTATTTAATTATTTCAAGAGTTCAATGGGAAAGATGTTATTATCGTCATCTCTATCTTATAGCTGAAAAAATTGAGACTAAGAGGCATTAAGCAAACTGTTCAAGATCTTACGGCTGAAAAATAGGAAATAGGGCTTTAGAGAGAGGTCAGCAGGACCATGATGACGTATTAAACATTGAATGCCTGATTTTAGGAGTTTTCATCTTTATCTGCTCCACCAGAGTCAGAGTGGTGTGTCTGGCTCTGAGCTTAAACAGGGAGTGATATAGAGTCAACTGCTTAACACATGAACTCTCAGGAGATGAAACAAAAGCAGACATTCCAATGAATTTAGGCAGCACTTTTGCAAATTAATGATTTGTGGTTATCAGGAAGCTTAATATGAGTCTGGATGGTTTGGGGGAAATCTAATATTACTGGTAGAAATGAATAATGAAAATGTTGCTTGGTATCTGGTGCACACTTGTAAATTATATTGACTGACCGTATTGAATGTGTGGATATGTTCAGGTGGTCTATCCAGGAAAGTGAGGGAGATGCTCTATGAATGTGAAGCAGGGTCTGTGCAGCAACCCTGGACTTTTCAACTAGCATTGAAAAAGTGGCGTGGATGTCTGGGGGATTACAACATCCACTGCCTGAAACCTTTTCACTGTGCAAAAATGTTTATGATTTTACATATCTTGCAGAAGAATCACATATTGAGTTAAGAATCCTCAACTACATAATAGAGAACTTCAAGATGTTTCTTGTACAAAGAATGTAGGCTGAGTCATGTGGTTTAGAATTTCTAGTCTAATTCTTCCACCAAAAGAGTTTAACCTTGAGAAAGCCATTTTTTTTATTCTCCCCCAAAAGTTAATTTCAGTGTTCTTCAATATATTAACAAGTGATTTTTGGGAAAAAATGCCTCTTACTCTGAGACCCTCAGTCCTTTTTCCTTGATGAGAAGTGTACATGTTTTGATATCAATTTATCTGGTACAGAGCTGTCAATAGAAATTTTATAAATATATTTCACTATTTTCTGTAAATTCTATTGATTGAAATAGGTAACAGTGGTAGTAAAAAGTGTACAAATCATGAGAACACAGCCCAATCAATGTTTCCCATGAAAACATCCATGCAACCACTCCAGGATCAAGAAACAGAGCTTACCCAGAATCATAGGTCTGCTCCCATGCCCTTCACAGTCAGGATCCAAACCTCTTATCAAGAGTAATGATTTTCCTGATTTCTATCATAACTGGTGACGAATACCTGCCTTACACCTGGTATAGAAGGAAGCAAATTGCATGTGTTCTTTTGAATCAGACTTCTTTCACTCAATGATATTTGTGAGAATCATCTACATTGTGAATAATTGTAGTTTGTTCATTCTCTTTGCTGTACCATATTTCCGCTGTGCAGACATGCCTCCCTTTATCTGTTCTATTGGAGAGAATCATTTGGCTTGTTGGTTTGTACCAGTTGTTTTGGACATTACCAAGCATGTTGGTAATACATACATCCTTTCTTATTTCTTTTGCTGAACCTATGTGAGCATTTCCGATGGTCTTACACCTAACTTCTGGTAGGCTGGGTCCTAATGCATGCATATATTTAGTTTTTTTCAACATTTCCCTATAGTTTTCAAAATTGGTTATATGGGAATATTGCACTCAAACGTATTTCGAATGTTCAAGGCATGGAACGTCCCTGGGCATTTAAGAAAGCCTCTCACTTGGTGAGTAGGTGGGTGTGAACCAGGGTTATTAGTACATACTGATTTAAAGACAACAGAAGTGAGAAAATCATGCTTAGTATTAATATAATCAGGAGTTATGGGAAGGCAAGTGCATCTGCCAGGCTCTGGAGAGAAAAGACACAGCCTCCTGCTGCCAACAGAGAATGAAACAGCAGATGAGGGAGACCTGTATCCAGCTTGGTGAGCACCCCGAATCTGGAGCTTTGTGTTAGCATTGCCTACCTGACCAGAGGCCCTGCACTCCTTGGGGAAGGAGAATTGGCCAGAACTGGCTAAGGAGCCTTTGAAAATCAAGTCCAGGCAAGGGGAGACAGGTGATTTAGGCTTAGGATTGCTTAGTAAGAAGCCAGGGTTGGCCAAAATCCATTTGGTCTGAGAATCAGAAATGTGGTTAAGAAATAATTTGTAACAAGGAGCAGATAAAACCACTGTGGCTGTGATTGTTCAAGAATGTTCCTTATATTTTACTCTCCCCTTAATTGCCTTTACTTATCGTCTTTAAACACATGAATAGCTCATGGATAGATTTTTTTTTGTGTGGTGTGGTTTCTGCAGTGTAGAATAAGGAGTGGGCAATGGGCAGACAAAGGCAAAACAGTTGCTAGGGAGACACCAGTCACAAAAAGTCTTGGTGGAATTTTTTTCAATCCTGCAGATCTAGAATTTTGAAATCTAGAGAAACTGGGGTGGAGAGTAACTTTTAGGTAGAAAATATTAGCAATTAGCTCAAACTCGACTGGGAGAAAGGTGGGGCCCTCAATAGCACGAATGGGCTCTGTCCTCCCTATATTTCTGTTCCAATCTGCATTTATAATTCCCAGAGTGCATAATTACATGTATGTAATGGATTCATTCCACTTTGATCTTCTTGTAAATCCAATAGTATCAATGAGTTTCCACTGATTTATAATCAATGGAACATTATAGTTGATGATTGCAGTACATATTATATACTTATAAGAATAAGAAGTTCAAAGAGAAGAGGGCTGCTTTGGGAAGCATTCATGAGTTGAGGAAAAATTTGAGTTTTTTTCAGGGTAGTAGTACTGAGAGAAGGGAGCACATAGATCGTCATTTTATTCCTTGTTCCTGGGCCTGTCTCCAACCTGGACAGAAGAATTCTTCTGCCTGGCTTCCCAATATTGGGTTCCGAGCTCAAACCCTGTAGTTAAAAGACTATCCATTTCCCCGATCCTGTCCTCTATGCATACAGACTTTTTACAACCTTTACATGGGAGAGGAGATTAGTGAAGGACAGGATTACCCACCCTGGCGTTCTCCCATCTCCCATTCGTTCAATGCAATGATTCCCTCTTAAAGCACTTAAAAATTACTTTCTTTTCTTAGAACAATTTTATATTCACAGTAAAGCTAAGTAGAAAGTGCATGGAATTCCCATGTGCTAGGGAATCTAAGTACAAACCCCCCAGCTGTCCACATCCCACACCAGAGTGGTGTGTTTGTTATAATCGAAAAGTCTACATTGATAAACCATTATCACCCAAAGTGTGTTGTCTGCATTAGGGTTTGCTCTTTGTGTTATACATTCTGTGGATTTGGATGAATGCAATGTGACATGTATCTAGCATTATAGCATCTTACAGAACAATCTCATTGCTCCCACCTCAAACCCCTATGCTCATCTCTCTTTGCCTTAATGCTGGCAATAACTGAATTTTTGTCGTCTTCATAGCCTCTCCTTTTCCAGAATGGCATCTAGTTGGAATCCTACAGAATGTAGCCATTTCAGATTAGCTGCTTTTATTTACAACTATGCATTTAAGGTCCCTCCATGGTCTCCCCTGAATTTATAGCTCATTTCTTCCTATCCCGGAATAACATCCCATTGTCTGTCTGTACCATGGTTTGTTTTTCCATTCACTTTCTGAAGGACATCTTGATTATTTCCAAATTTTGGTAATTATGAATAAAGCTGCTGTAAAAGTCCATATGCTCATCTCTCTCCTTGCACAAAAAAAGAAATCAAAATGGGTTCATGAACTGGGAATTAAAAAAGCTACCATACAACAGCTGGAAGAAAAGTTAGGACCAACACTCCAGCATTTAAGAGTAGGCAAAGATTTTCTCAAAAAGACTCCTAAAGGGAAAGAATCAAAGTCAAAGATCAATGATAAGGATGAAAAGCTTCTGCACAGCCAAGGAACTGGTCAAACTTGATAAGAGACAATCTAAAGAATGGGAGATAATCATGCCCTGTGATTCTTCTGACAGGAGATTAATATCCAACATTTACAAAGAATCAAAAAAACTTAATACCAACAACACAAACAACCCAATCAATAAATGGGCCAAAGAGCTAAATAGAAACTTCTCACCAGAGGAAACTAAGAAAACCAATGAATACATGACCAAGTGTTCTAAATCACTGGTAATCAGAGAAATGCCAATCAAAAGTACATTAAGATTTCACCTCACTCCAGTCAGATTGGCAAAGATAAAGAATATAAACAATAACAGATGCTGGAGGGATTGCGTGGAGATAGGAACACTAGCACACTGTTGGTGGAACTGCAGACTGGCAGACCCTCTGGAAAACAGTATGGAAACTCCTCAAAAAATTAGGGTTGGATCCACTGTATGACCCAGCTATCCCTTCTGGTTTTTTTTTTTTTTTCCCAGAGGAGTTAGAATCAGTACATTACAGCGGCACATCAAAATCTATCTCCATAGCAACTCAATTTATAATAGCTAAATTATAGAACCAACACAGATACCCCTCACTCCATGAATGGATCTGAAAACTGTGATACACACACACACACACACACATACACACACTCACAATGGAATTTTATTCAGCAATTAGAAACAATGATATCGTGACCTTTGAAGGTAAATGGATGACAATAGAAGAAATCATGCTGAGCAAAGTTAGCCAAATCCAGAGAGTCAAGGGTTGAATAGAGTCAAGGGTTGAATGTTTTCAGTCATTTGTGGATGCTGGAGCTAAACCCAGTCTTGGGTGAAAGGTAGTCCGATTCATATATTAGACCCAACAAAGGCGTAACAACACACAATCCAGGACAACCATAGATATGCAGGGGGACAGGGGAAGGGGCAAGTAGGAGGAGGGGAAAGGGAGGGAGAAGAGGGAGGAATCTTGGGAGACAGTTAACACTTATGCAATCACTTAATTCTGTAAAATTCATAATCTAAGCATTATATTGCTTTTAGGGGCAATATATAGAAGAATCAAGAGACTGGGGTGTGGATGATGTGGGGGTAATTCTGGTTTAAGAACATATGCACATCATATTTTTACTTTATATGCATTTATGATTGTACAATAATTCCAATGCTTAATAGAATATTTTTTAAAAATCCATGTGCTTTATGTTCGTGAAGCTGTTTTCTAAATTGGCCGTACCATTTTGCATTCCCACCAGCAGCGAATGAGAGTGTCTGTTGCGCCACATCTTTTCTAGCGAGCTTTGGTGATGTTTGCTTTTGGATTTTGGCTGTTCTCATAGGTATGTAGTGGTTTCTCAATGTTATTTTAATTTGCCTTTGATCACATGTGATGCAGATTTATTTTCACACACTCTCTTGGAATCAGGGTATCTCCTTTGGTGAGGTGTCTGTTTAGATCTTTTGTACATTTTTAATTGCATTATTTGTCTTGTTATAGGTGAGTTGTAAGAGAGTTTTGCATACTTTTGAATAATGGTTCTTTATCAGATATATCTTTTGCAAATACTTTATTCCAGCTTGTCTTATTCTTTTGACTTGAAAGTACTGTTAAGAAATCTTCATGCCGCAGTAAACCAGCTCCACTCTTGAGTTTCCAAACGAGGACTCTTTTTCTTGCTTGATTGCCCTGGCTAGAGCCTTCAGTACAATGCTAAATAGAAATGATTAGAGCAGACATCTTTCCTGGTTCCTGATCTTAGAGAGAAAATATACAGTCTTTCACCATTAGTATAATATTTTCTGTAATGTTTTTATTTACTTATATATTTTGGTGGAATGTACTTTATTAAAATGAAGAAGTTCCCTTCTACTTAGTGGTATTGGAGCCAGGTACACTGGTGCACACCTGTAATTCCTTCAGGAGGCTGAGGCAGAAGGTTCAGAAATTTGAGGCCAGCCTTAGCAGCTGTGAGATCCTGTATCAAAATAAAACAAAAAGGGCTGGTAATATAGCTCAGAGATAGCACCTCTCTGGGTTCAGTCTCCCATACTGTCAAAAAATAAGTTCATTAATGAGCAAAATGTTACAGACTTTTTATTGGGAATAAACATTAGATTTAAAAATGCTTATTGTTCATCTATAGAGAAGATAAGATTTTGTTTGTTCTTAGCTTGTTAATGTGGGGAACTAAATTAACTTATTTTAAAATGTCAAACCAGCCTTTCAATTTTCAGATAAATTCCACTTAGTCATCATGTATTGCTCATTTTATATATTATTGATATAAATTTGTCATAATTTTGATTAGAGTCTTGTCATGATTGTTAGGGATATTAGTCTGTAGTTTTGGTTGTTTGTTTCCTTTAAGATCTTTGTCTAGATTTGATATCAATGTACTGTCCAGGAAGGAGTTAGAAAGCCTTCTCTATAATTGCACAGAAGAGTTTGTATAGAATCATCATTATTTCCTCATAAATGTTTAGTAGAATTCACCACTGAGGACCTCTGGACCTCTTTTCTGCATCAGAAGATTTTATTTTATTTATTTATTTTATTCGATAGACATGGTCTTACAATTAGGAGGGGCTCATCATCAAACAATCAAGAACAGCAGCGTAATTTCAGAACAAGCCAATACTGGTGCCAGACCATGGTTTCCCCCTTTGGGTTCCCCATGTTCCATGTTTCACTTTAAACCCCAAATTAATTGGACTTCTCATGGAAGTCGGGAACTGATTAGATTCACCCATACTACCTCCCTCTGGTCATCTTGATGTCCTTCCTATTCCCTACCCCCCTCCCTACATCCCCCAGGAATCTTAGCACAGTTCCCCATGATCATGTAAGAATTCAACATGTTGAGGTAATTGTTAGGTTACCCATCTAACAAACTGTTTCCACTTATATTCTAGCTTCCACAAATGAGAGAAAACATTCCACCCTTGAGTCTCTGTGTTTGGGATACTTCACTTAGCACAATTTTTTCTCACATGATTATGGGCTTTTTGGACTTCCTCTGTTGAGAAACTTCTTTTTAGTTCCATAGCGCATTTATTAATTGGGATATTACTGGTTTTGGCATTTAATTTTTTGAGTTCTTTGTATATTCTGGATATTAGCCATCCGTTCAAGGTGCAGCAGGCAAAAATTTTCTCCCATTCTGTAGGTTCTCTCTTGAGATTCTTGACTAAGTCCTTAGCTGTGCAAAAGCTTTTTAGTTTAATTGTATCCATGCATTTATTCTTGATTTTATTACCTGCATCATGGGAGTCCTGTGAAGGAAGGCTGTGCTGATCCCTGTGTCATGTAATGTTGATCCTACTTCTTTTTCAAGCAGTTGTAGAGTTCCTGGTTTAATATCCAGATCCTTGAACCATTTTGATTTAATTTTTTTGCAGGGTGAAAGGTAAGGATCCAATTTCAGTTGTCTACATATGGCTGTCCAATTTGTCCCACACCATTTATTGAACAGTCTATCATTTTTCCACACTATGCTTTTGTCCACTTTATCAAATATCAGATAGTTGAAGGTACGGGTGGGTTCATCTCAGAGTCCTCTATTCTATTCCATTGGTCTTCCATTTTGTTTTGGTACCAATACCATGTTGTTTTTGTCACTATAGCCATGTAGTATAATTTCAGGTCAGAAACTGAGATGCCTCCTGCCTCCTCCTTCTTGCTGAATAATGTTTTGGCTATTCTGGGTCTTCTGTTATTCCATTCAAATTTGAGTATTGCTTTTTCTATATCCGTGAAGAATGATGTTGGTATCTTGATAGGGATTGTATTAAATCTGTATTGAGTTCAATCTACACAGAAAAGGCCTTTGATAAAATTCAGCATCCTTTTATGCTTAAAACTCTGGAGAGGATAGGGATCAAGGGACGATATTTAACTATGTAAGATCTATTTATGACAGACTCATAGCAAACATGATACTCAATAGCGAAAGACTTAAAGCATTTCCTCTTAATTCAGGAATGAGACAAGGCTGTCCACTTTCACAACTATTATTCAATATAGCCATCGAAACTCTTGCCAGAGCCATCAGACAAGAGAAGGAAATAAAAGGAATTTGAATAGGAAAAGAAGAATTCAAGTTGTGTCTATTTGCGGATGACCTGATCCTCTACCTAGAAAACCCTATAAGCTAAACCAGGAGACTTCTGGAGCTTATAAATGACTACAGCAAAGTGGCTGGTTATAAGATTAACACCAATAAATCATTAGCTTTCCTATACTCGAGCAACAGGATGCTGAAGAAGAAATTAGGAAGTCTGTCCCTTTCACCATCTCCTCCAAAAAAATAAAATACTTGGGCATAAATCTCACAAAGGATGTCAAGGACCTATACAATGAAAACTATCGAACTTTAAAAAAAGAAATTATAGAAGGTCTGAGTAGATGGAAAAACATTCCATGTTCATGGTTTGTAGAGTCAATCTCATAAAAAATGGCCATTTTCCCCAAAGCATCAGAAGATTTTAAGCTCCATGTTCAATTTAAAAGAATATTGAGTCACTCCTGCTGATTACTGCCCATGTGAGTTTCTTTCACTTGTGATTGAAGGAATCCATCCATTTTTCTAAGTGCCAAATGTATTGTCACCATGTTCTATGCAATATTCCATTATTATCCTCTTGATGTCAATACAATCTCTAATGATGGTCATCTCTCTTATTCCTCATTTTTTAATTTATTTTTTTCTGTGATGTTCAACAGTTTTGCTGATCTCAAAGCTCCAACTTTTTTTTTTTTTAATTTTCTCTACTGGTTTGCTGTTTTCTGTTTCATTCTTTGCCTTTCTGGTCTTTATTTCTTTAATTTTAATTTGTTCCTTTTCCCCCTTAGTGTCTGATGGTGGAAGTAGGAGTTTTAGCAGATTTGAGACCTTTCCTTTTGTCTAACATAAGTGCTAGATGCTATAAATTTCCCCCTATATACTTCTTTAGTATAAACCCATAAAATTTGATATGTTGTTTTTTCATTTCATTCAGTTCAAAATATCTTCAAACTTTTCTTTTGAGTCTTCTTTTACCTCTAGGCCATTAGAAATGTGCTATTTTATTTCTAAATATTTGAGCATATTCCAGAGATCTTTGGACTACTGATTTCTATCTTAATTTCATCTCAATTCTGAGATGTACTTTTTATGACTTGAATCCATTTAAATGTACTGAGCCTTGCCTATGGCCTACAATATGGCATATCTTGGTAAATGTTTCACATGCTCTTGAAAAGAGTGGATTCAGCTGCTGTTGGATAGGTGCTCTGCGAGCGTCCAGTAGCCAGGTGAACTGTGGTAGTGTCCAGGTCTCCTGCGCCTTTGCTGCAGCGGTGCACTTACCATTTAGAGGGTGGTGTCGAGAGCATCCCCACTACTTGAGGCATGCTTCTCCTTTCAGATCTCTCAGTGTTTGCTTCACATGGTTTGAAGTTTCCTTATTAGTGGCATAAACTTTTGGAATCATGTCCTCTTGGAGAAATGATTTCTGTACATATGAGCAGTAGCTTCTCATGAATGAGACAGATAGAAAGGCTTAGAGGTAAAATGATGGAGTTATGAGAGCCTTAACCCAATCAGTGAACTAATCCCCTGATAGGGATGAACTGGATGGTAACTGAAGGCTAGTAGGGTGTGGCTGGAGGAGGTGAGTCATTGGGGGATGTTTTAGGAGTGTATTTTTATTTTATTCAGAAATTTATTTGTTGAACAAACAAGCTTCTAATGAAGTAATATAATGTGTGTATATATATATATATATATTCTGAAAATTAGATTTAACCCCAAGAGGCCCCCCCATTATCCACCCCTAACCCTCCCCTCCTCCTTCCCAATACATCTCTACAAATGCCTTAGATTGTATGACTTTATACCTTATCCGGATTTAAAACACGGTAATAGACCTCCTTTCTCAATGGCCAGGGTCTGGCATGTGGAGTCTCTCTGCTTCCTGGTTTCAATGCCCTGAGACACTTCCCTCCATCACATTCTCCAGTTGTGATTTTCTGCCTCACCTGGAGCCCTGAGGAATGGAGCCTGCTGTCTATGGACTGAGACCTTTGAAACTGTGATCCCCTAAATAAACTTTTCCTCTTCCAATTGTTCTTCTTGGATCTTTTAGCAACAAAATAGCTCACTAAAGCAGCAGTGTTTAATAGGGACTTGATTTTGAATCCAATGTGACAGTCTATTTTAATTGGGCATTTAGATAATCTGTACTTACAGTGATTATTGATATGATGAAGGCTGTCTATTATCTGTTTTTGTTGTCCTCTTATATTTTCTGTTTTTCTTTCCCCTCTCCTCTTGTTTTGCAATTATTGAGATACCTAGGATTATTTTTATCTCCTTTGTTCATTCATTGACTAGAATTGCTGGTTTCATGAGGGTTTTGCGTGTATAGAAAGTCACACTTTGTCTTCCTGTGATATTTACATACCACTTCCCAGGTAGCATATGAACCTCGAAATGTTATACTTTTATTTTCATCTTTGTGGTATTTATGCTGTCATTGTCATAAATATTATTTTCATATGTTAGGCTACATGTTTATAATTTTATGTTAATTATCAAATAACTTCTAAGGAGTTTTAAGTTATAACATGGTTTCCAAATGTATTTACCCATGTCATTACCATTCTATTGTTCTTTCTTTGTGTAGATACCTATTTCTATCTGGGGTAGTTTTTCTTTGGCCTCTAGTAGTTCCTGTATTGAAGTTCTGCTATAGATGAACTCTCTCAGTTTCTCTACGACCTTTATTTTTGAAAGAGGTCATTGCCAGCTATAGAATTCCAGGTTGATGTTTTCCCTCTCAGTTCTTTGAAGATGCTGATTCACTGTGTTCTTGCTTACCGTCTCCCTGATGAGAAATCTACCATCTCCCTGATGAGAAATCTGCCATCTCCCTGATGAGAAATCTACCGTCTCCCTGATGAGAAATCTACCGCCTCCCTGATGAGAAATCTACTGTCCTCCTTACCTTTCTTCCTTCGAGTGCATCCTTTTTCTCTAGCTGCTTTTATCACCAGTTTTGAGTAATTTGTTACGTGCCTTGGTGTAGTTCTCTCTTCCTCCTCCATTTTCAATACTCAGAGTTCCTCAAAATTCTTGGATCCTTGAAAGTATAATATTCACCATATTTGGAAACATTTTGGCCATTACTCATTCAATTTTTTTCTGTCCCAGCATCTCTCCATTTCCCTAATGAGTGTAATTATACATATGGTAGATGGCTTGAAATTGCCCCACAGTTCATTAATTCTAACCATATTTTTAACATTGTCTCTTTTCTCGGTTTCATTTTGGATTTATTTTTTCTTTTGCAATGTCTTAAAATTCACTAATCTCTTGTGCTGTCATGTCTCATCTTCCAATGGCTTCATCTGGTATGTTGCTTATCTCAGACATTGTAGTTTTCGCCAATAAAAATTCAATTTGTGCCTTTTAAAAATGGCTTCTTTTCCTACTCACTGTTTGGAACATGTGACATACCATCATAGTAGCTGGGTTCATAGCCTTCTTTGCCATGTCTGTTTGGGGCTTGATTTATTGCCTTTTCTCCTCATCGTGTATGTTATTTTTCTGCTTTTTTGAATGCCTCATCTTGTTTTTGCTGCATGATAGATATTGTATATTTTACCTCATTAGGACTGGGATATTTCTGTATTCCTATAAATATTTTTTAATTTTGTTATGGGAAACATTTATGTTACTTGGCAACAGTCCGATTCTTTCAAATCTTAGATTTGGTAGGTGGAACCTGTGCATTATTTAGTCTAGAGTTCATTATTCCTCACTGTAGTGGCAAGACAATTCTGAGTAGTCTCCCCAAGGCTCTGTGAATGAACAGTGGCTGGTGGGATTGCCTCTGTTCCCAACCCTTAAAGAACTGGACACTGGGTCATGAGGTCCTTTGCCAGCCTTGGGCAGTGTCCTCATGTGTGTCCACTGATCAGCTCTGTTCTGAATACTCAGAGGGACTCTGTTGACCTCTACTTCCTCTGTTCATGTCTTCTATCTCCGGAGCTCTGCATGTGAACTTTGGAAACCTTGGCTTCCCTAGATTCTCAGCTCTTTCCTTACCTCAAAAAGTCTGTTGGGCTGTGCCTGGGTTCCCTTCTTTATATCACTGCCTGGAAGCTCTCTCAGGGCCCTGAGTTGGGACCTTCATCTCATTTGTTCCCCATTTCTCAGGGATTGCTATCATTTATTGCCTAATACTCATTATTCATTATTCATTATTCATTGTTTCATGTTCTCTCTCTCTCTCTCTCTCTCTCTCTGTTGTTTCAGGTGGAAATGTAAGTGTCCTCCATTAGTCCATTTGGTCCAGGAGCAGAAGTTCTCTACATACTTTTGTTTAACTATAAGCATAAGAGTCCTAGTGTTTTAACTCTTGGGAAAGTTTTCAAGCTGTCTGCACTGCCTTTCAAGACCTGCTTTAGTCAGTCCTTTCTTGTTATCTTTTCCTCCTGGTTGCAGGTGACTTGTGAGTTAAGGATGCCCTATTACTATAGTTTGGAGTTGGATTGTCCCCAAATATTCATGTGTTGAAGGTTTGGTCCCCTATGGAACAATGTTTACAGGTGGCCTTTAGTGAAGAAATAGTATCATTACTGCATTAGTGGATTAGTCCCCTGATGGGTTCATAGTTGAATGGGCCAATGGAAGGTGGAAGAAACTGGGAAGTGAGGCCTGGATGGAGGACTTGGGTCACTGGGATAGGCCTAGAGAGGTACATCTTGTCCCCAAAACCTTCCTTGCTCTTTTCTTCTTATTGGTCACCCTGAGGTGATCAGCTTTGGTCTGTCACATCCTCTGCACCATGATGCTCTGCCCTACTACAAACCCACAATGATGGAACCAAGTGACAAGGGACTGAAGCCTCTGCAACCACGAGCCAAAGTAAATCTTTCCTGCTTTAAATGGCTTCTGTCTGGTATTTTCCATAGTGACATAAAACTATCGAACACACCCAAATTAAAGTGAAATCCAGCAAAAAAAGAAGAAATATTCAATTGCAGTCATAAGAGAGTAGAAAATCCTTCTTCTTCCTTTTTTTTAAGAGAGAGGGAGAGGATGAGAGAGAGAGAGAGAGAATCAATTTTATTTATTTTTTCATCTCTACTTTGCTTCCTCAACACTTAATTGTGTACATGGTGTTGGGGTTGAACCCGGGTCCTCACGCATGCCAGGCAAGCGCTTCCACCGCTGTGCCGCCATTCCAGCCCTAGAGAACACTTATAAAGAAGGTAATGACAATTACTCCTTTGCTTTGCCCAAGTTTTCCATTCAAATAAATGCCTGACTGTGTGTCCTCCACATGACCTTCAGGAATACCAGCATTTGCTTTTGAATTCGAAGTGAAGAAGGTTAGGGTAGGAAGCAAAAGTCCAGGGACTCCAACAAGCTTCTGGTTTTAGTGCATCTCCATGGGAAGAGGGGAATTAGAAATGCTGGTTTCTTCTCTTGAGAGGCTGACTCAACAGCCACGAGAAAATGGGCTTGAATAGATTATCCGCACATACTTCTGTGATGGATAATATGAAATGATTTCTTGATATTCTGAGCATGTTTTACAAAGGGATTGGTATAGCCAAATCATGATAAAATAGATGAACTAAATGTGCCACAAGCATAACACTGAGAAGTGTTTTTTCTATGGAGCACAATTCTTATCTCCAGTCAATATTTGTGCATACTCATTTGCGCTTTCCTCATATTCAGTCAAAGAGGAAAAAGGCGCATTTACCGCTGAGTGATTGATCAGCCCAGCTTTACTCTGCAATGTTAGGAGGAAGACGAATTATGGGAGAATGTACACTTTCGAGGCCATTCTGATTAGGAAGAGGCCTCCTGATGAAGTCGGAAGCATCGGAGCTGAGTTTATAGAAGCACGGTTGTGTCTTGGGAGTGTTCAGTGATTGATACACTTTATAAACCATAAAAACTCTCCTAGTTACTCTAAAAGACTAAGTAGAGAATAAAAGGCAGCTTACTGTTCGCATGTTTAAAAGAATCCCAATTTAAAAGTCAGTATTAGGGCTGGAGCTGTGGCTCAGAGATTGAAGTGTTTGCCCCGCATGTGCAAGGACCCCGATTCAAACCCCAGCACCACATACGCAGCTAAGTGTTGGGAAACAAAGGCCAGATGAAAACCTAAATGAAGTTGATTCTCTCTCTCTCTCTCTCCCTCTATCTTAAAAAAAAAAAAGTCATTTTTAGTTTTATGTGGTGTATTGGTTGACTGAATTTGCATTGTATACACTAAAGTGGAGAGATCAAGAGATCAGGATTAATGGCAAGTGCCTTGGCAGAAATGAGATCAAGAGGAGATTTCTTCCAGAACCACAGTTTTGTCTCACAAGTGGGCCCACCTGTCCACCTAGAAGGTGTCCAAGGACACGAGACCCCTCCCTGTGAATACTCCACTCTAACTGGGCATATCAGACACAACCTTAAGTGGATGAGTGGTTGCAAATATGACCTGAGGCATTCTGGGAGGGTAGAGCTGAAGAGCTAATTCTAGAAGAAAGAACAGCATGTGTTCTAATAGCCGATGTTCTAATAGCCAGTAACACCAGCAGTTAGGAAAACAGGTACACTGTGCTCATGGAATTTCCTTCTAGTGGGATCAATTAAACACGTTGAAGGCAAAACTGAGCAGAGTAAATTCCCCAGACAGACAAACACATGACAGACCAATTTCTACCTCTTCAGGAAAATATTCTTTTTCACAGACAAAGGATTAACAAAGGGCCTGGTCACAGTTGGCATTTAGTATATGAGGGATTTTATGTTCATCCTGCCCCTTCTCCTGAAACCTGTCCCTTCCCGTCACTTGCAATTGAGAATGCAGAGTTTTAGTAAAATTATGCTGTTCCTCTAAGATGGAGACACTTGGGTTCCAACCCAGGTCTACGAGGTGCCAGTGTCTATGCTCTTCCCAGGATGCTAGGCTCAGTCCCTAACTGTGACCCTAGTTTAATAAGTGTTATTTTCCAAGGGCATTTCAGTCAGTCCACCTTCAAGCTATGGCAGTTGGAGTCTGCTTTGGCTCCTTGGAGAAGGCACCATGATCATACAGATTGCGGCGTCCTTGCATTACAGGTTGAAGGAGATCAAAGAGACTTAGGGCAGCTGAAGCACATTTTTTAATCATCTGCAGAGCACCTCTTCCTCTTCTCTGGGGTGACTGTTTGCAGCTGCTGAGTGTCAAGAGAACTTGGCCTTGGCTCCTTTGGCCCTCCAGACCCTCCAGGGTTGGTTTGGATGAATCATCAGGAAATGAAACCACTCCCCCCCCAACCTTAGTAGTGTGTGGAGCGGTGGGGGACTATTTGGAACCCTGTGGATCACTTCCAAAATTGGAGAAGTCACTGTGCTTATATTAAAAATGCAAAAGTAATGCACAGGCCAGCAAATATTTTTAACTTGCTATTTGTCCAGAGTGCTATAGAATAAAGACTTGACTTAGTTGCTCTCATGCATGCTTAATTAAAATGTATTTAAGCATGCACAGAACCTTCACTAGTGTTGATGTCTTCTTGAAAACAAATAAAAACTTTTTCATGCACAGGGGAAGCATGATCTGGCTCTGAGAGGAAGGGAGCAGAGACTCCGTGGTGAAATGCTGGGATCCTTTCACTTGCAACCGGTCCTTCTGTGTGTATTCTAACACCTTTTGAGGAGGCTTGCAGGGCAGCTTTCAAGAAACTGGGCTTCAGAGTACCCAAGAGGCTCCTCAAACTGAAAGGAGTCCCATGACCAGTAGAGCTCTCTTTAAGAAACTCTGAATGCGTGACCTTGAGGAAAGGTGCACTCTCAGGAAGAGAAAAATCCCCATGGTGGCCGGCAGGATATTGAAGCCAGAAGACTCTGACAGTGAGTGCTATCAAGCTGCGAATCCCAGACTTTCCCAAGCCCCTAGGCTGCAGAATCTCTCCCAAGTTTAGCTTTGTTTTCTATCAATGGTGTTAATAGCTCTGCCAACGTTCAGCAATTGTGGAAGGAGGACAATACTCAGAGAGAAAAATCAGTGCAGTATTGTTTTATTTTCATGCCTCATCCAGACAGATCTCATCTTTTCTTTGTAATACATTTGTCATTTTAGTCTGAATAAATGCAAGGCTATGAGAAAATGCTGATACCAGTTGTCAGGGAAAACTATTTACACTTGTCCCTCCCTTCCTTCTTTAGGCATTTTCATTATAATCTTTTCAGCTTCATAGAAAGATGAACAAAACTCGTGCCCTGAGTATTAAGCAGAGATTGACTGAACTGCCTTGGTTTTGACCTTCACTGTGAAGGTTAACTGTGGGGAAAAGCATTGAATTCAATCACTTATTATTAATGCTTTCTGGAAAAAGAGGTACTTTTCCTTACCTCTTATTATTTTCACGATATTGAGTCTTGTATAAAGACTTCACATTCATTCATTCACTCATTCATGAGTTCAGCTGTGATCAAGACACTGGACAGGTTTCTGTAGATATGACAGTGAACATGACCTCTGAGGTCTTTCTTTAGCCTAGCACAGAAGATGGTCCCCTAGGAAACTGGAAATCCTACTAACAGAATCGGGGCTTTCCAAGCAAAAGAAGAGAAATCTTTCAGGCTATAGCTTTCTCTGTCAGACATTCTTCAGTGTCCCTCCTCTAAATATCCTGAGTTGAGAATAAATCTCTCACCTTTGACTTTCCATTTTCAGACAAAATACTCTCTAAGTTTCAGCATAAGCCACTTTGGAATGCAGGAGATGCAAGGAATCCGATATTGTTAGCTCCCTTTTCATCTGATTTTGCTAAACACCTTTGCTTTGCTTTTAGGATAAAGGACATTGATGGACTTAATTAATGTCAGGTATTAGACACCATAGAAGAGCTCTTAAAACATCAGGCAATTTTTTTTTCCTGTGGGTTAAATGCCAATTTTAGTTTACCATCTCTGTTTTGTATGATATCTTTATCACTGCATGAAGGACTTACCTCAGTCCTCTGTGTAGTTTTTGACACAAATCCTCATATGCATTCAGGTTTTATCCTAAACTAGCATATTCCAAACTTCAGTCACTTCCATAAATGCTTAACATTTTTCTCCATATTCTCAAATCAGGGCTTTTCTTCAATTATTCTGTTATAACTTGATATCACATCTACTGCCACTCATATAATATTTTATTTAAATTGACTTGTGCTTTTCTTAACTTGAACTAATTTATTTATTTATTTTTTAAAGAGAGAAAGACAGAGGGGGCAGGGAGAGAATAGATTTTTATTGAGATTTTTCACATGGCTTTCATTGCTCTGACACTCAGTTGTGTATGTGGGTGCTGGGATTGGAACCCGTGTACTTGCGCATGCTGGGCAAGTGCCATAACCACTGAGCAATCGCTCCAGCCCCAAATTAATTTATCTTTAAAAGTAACTTCATGTGATTACCATAAATAGAATACTGGGTTTTGCTTACAATAAATATAGCAAAGAAAATAAAATGTAAGCTGACATTCCTGTGTTATATGCAGGTACTGTCAGAAAATTTAGAGTCTTTTCTCTTTTGGTTAAACCAGAGGATCTGGCCCATGATAGACAATGTTAAGGAAATACTCTGAACCACCTAAGACGTATTGTTAGATATAAGGACAAGGACTGAAAAGAACAATAACATTTTCTTTGCTATGTGATTCAGGGTGTTTAATGCTAAATCTGGGTGTCTTCCAAGGTCATCTCCTTGAACCTCTTGGGGAAATTTCAAGGGTCTGTAAGATGGTTGAAATCCAGGCTCTTGACAGCAGGGCTGGGGGCATGGGTACGATATTTAGCTTGAGAGGGCTGCTTTCCCATTGCCAAGGCATCTCTGTAGTAAACGGGAAATTGCTTATTTCAAACAACTATTTCTCTCCCCCCGCCAAGATCTATAATAATTGGCTTCTCTCAACCAATCAAAATCAGGAATAATTCAAGAGAACCTGGGTACCTCTGCCATAGGTCGTAAAACCTGCAGCCTTTGAAACCAGTCACCACCTTTCTATGCATGCTTCCGGAATTGCTTATTCTTCTCTTTAATTAGCAGTTTGATTCTTAGAAATAAACTTTACAGTATGTGGATATGAGTGATGGTTTCCAGCCAGCACAAGAGAAGGCAATAACTCTGGGTCGTGACTGAACTCCCTCCAGTGATGCACTACCGGGCAATAATGACAACCGGAAGTCATTTATCAGGCCCAGGTTTCTCCATTTCATCTAGAAATATAAATATCTTATTTTTAATAGAGAGAAAGATGAGCTGAGAAGATGATGATGGATCAAGTGGGTGACACTGTGGGTGAGCCAAAGCTTTTAAACATGACATTTTTCAAACCATGGGTGTAGGGCAGAGAGGAAGAAGAGAGAATAGCAAGCTGCATTAAAAAAAAAAAATAGAACAGAGAAAGAAAGCAGACGAGGCTGCCGTGACTGCACAGCGTGTTCTTCCCGAGCTCAAGAGCCAATCTGAAGTTGCTTCAGCTCTATCCATCCTCACTGTTTTGTCACACTGCAGAGCAATGGACTTAGAATCAGAAATGATTGCTTGTTGACAGTGAAAGGAAAGAGTCAATTCCTTACTCCAAACTCATCATGTAGCATCTTTACAGAGGAGCTTTCTGTTTCAGTGAAATAATAAGGGCTGAGATAGAAATCGCTAAGGATGACCTAGGTCAGGAAAGAGAAAGACTATCCAGGTATGTGCTAGTAAAATATGAGGGTGGATTCTGAACAGAATATTCCAGGCTTTCAGAGATGATGGAATGCAGACGATTTTCAGAAAATATGCACATAACACAAAGCTAGGGGTTTGGATCAGAGTTGGAAAAAAATAGGACCACTCATTAATGCATTTTCCTAAGGAAGGAGTACTTCAGAAAATGTAAATAGAGGGGGAAGAAACTTGGAGGTGGACTGATGTTTACAGTAACAATTTTGTATTCCTGTGGATACAGCAATATCTTCTTAAATGTCCTGGCTGTCTTTTTCCTTTCCCAAAATTCTTGTACTTAATACATAAAAGCAAACAAGCAAACAAAATATGAAAAGTTACTATGGGAGCTCCTGAGAGTAATCAAAGGAGAGAGTTTTAAGAATTGATATAATTCCATCATTTGCCATATTGTCTCTTTTCCTAGTTTGTAAATAGTAAAACCCCTGTAGAAGCTCATTCTTAACAGTTCTACATGGCTTGCAGACTAATGGTGCTGTGGAGGATAAAGGATGATGGATAATCAGTTATAGGAGACCTTCATTTAGGAAGGACTGGATTACTGCTAAATTGTCTATTGGAATTTTTTTAAAAGATGCTATGCAAAGCTTTTGGTCAGAAAAAGACCCTCTAGCAAGCAATGCATTTTTACATAAAAGAAACTTCCCTAGAAAGGATGGTTGTGAATTTAATTACAAGCTCTTCTCTTTGCATAAATTTGGTGTAGTCTAAATAAGACTTGAAACATGGAACAATGTCCATGGAGTACAATTCACCAATTGTTACTTTTAATTATGTTCACATGCATAATTCATAGATATACTGCATGGACAAGAAGAGAGAAAAGATAAGAAGGAACAAAAGAGATGAATTTTCCATCAAACAATTACTATATAAATAGACAACATATTTAATACATTAGTTAGCAAAGTGGTTCTTTGTTCTTGACAGTCTGGGGCTTAAAAAGTGTTAAAGAATCCCCAAACATAACATTGTAACATTTTGTTAATGTCTCTCTCAAATGAAAGAAATATGGATTATCATTTTTTATATGGAAAAAAAGTCTGCAAAGATGTTTTCCCCCAAAATGTGGACATTTAAGTATGGATTACATATTGCAATAAATTACATTGAAATAGATTCTAGTGTGACTCTTTTTGATAAAGTGAGGGACAGTAAGTGAGAAAGAGAGGGGAAAAAGAGAATCAATTCTATTTAGTTTTTCTTGTGGTCTTTGTTGCTCTGAGACTTCATTGTGCACGTGGTGCTGGAGTTTGAACTCGTGTACTCACGCCTGCCAGACAAGGCCGAAACTGCGGAGCCATTGCTCCAGCCCCCTAGCATGACTTTTTAACATGGAAGCATTTAAGAATGGCATTATTTCCTCATTAGTGGATATAGTCTCCCTCCTTTGTCTTCTTTCTCTTTTACTCATAGGAGATAGTGTCATTTCATATTGAATGAAGTGTTTGCTTTGTAAAGCCTGAACAGTAATGTGCATATTTTTTAGGGGAAATAGAAGTGGTAAAAGCAGGTGCAGAAGACATTACTAAAGAATCCAAACTATTTCCCTAGTAATATAATTTTTTTATGAAACCGTTGATTTAATAGATTCAATGATAGTCTCATTCCTAAGTTTCAAAGATTAAATAAAATATTGTTTGGCAAAATTACATATGAAATACAGAATATGAGTTTTGCACTGAAGCTTTCTTATTGCAAATTCTTATTTTTATAAGGAAAATGCACTTTTGGTTCATGGTGCAATGTTTAGAGAGCCCAATGAATAGCAGTGCTCATCCATGAGCAATGTCAGAACCACTGAGAGCTGGACAAGGAGTGAGGCACATCATGATGTCAATGTTGGTTTTGATCTTGGTTCGGATATGTGGCAACACTGTGTTCCTTAACACTGAGCAACAGGATGAGACAGGTTTAGCATTCAGTCTTTAGCAGAGTTCCAAGTGTGGACAATTTAGTAGCTCATCAGCATGGTGCTTCTGCTTAACGTAGAGGCTGAACAAACTGGGCAAAATGTGCACAGCTTGCAGACACCAGACCAAAGAAAGAAAAAGAAGGGACCAAGCCTCACCTGCTCGGATCCTTCTCCTAAACCTTCCAGTCCAAGGCTTCTCTTGTCCTACCTGGGGGCAAGAATGAATGAGGGACAAAGAGGGCAGAGTCAAAGGCTGAGTTAAAAGTGGATGTCCTTGCCTTAGAAGTTGTTAATGTCTTTACCTATCATGCCTATTTCTCCACGGAAGGTGATGATGTAATTATAGGATAAGTATTTCAACAGAGAATGGAATATTTAACCCCAATTATCTTGTGATCGGAATTTATTTAAAATACGAAGCAGTCTATTTGCTGCATCCCTGCAAGGACACTCTGCACAGGAAATTCTTTGGTTTCTTGTGAACAGCGTTTGGTGCCTAATGCTCTTCTAAAAAGCAATGAAACAGTGTGGGTCTCATACCTTTGTGTCGAGGGTTAAGCAGGAAGATGCATATCTGTGTTTGATGAGTGTCTATTCTGAAATGGAAACTGTTGTCCATCAATGTCACCATGTCATCATTGTCGTTGTCATCAGCAGCAGCATTGTCATGGTTTTGTATCTTAGGTCATGACCTGTGGACAAGGGATGAGGATTTAAAGACAGAAGCACAATCCATTGGAAGAAGGGCTCCCTTTCCTTAAACCAATAAGCAACACGAAGCCCTCAGGACCTAGTATTGTGTGCATGCAGCATGACTTACTGTAAGTATAGACTGTGACACAGATGTTTTCAAAGTTTTCACAATGTGCACAGATTCATAAGCAGCTGGACCAGCACATAAGAATCGAGGAAACAGCTCTACATGGTCCCACGGCTCGGGGATCTCCTCGGAGAAGCAGGCTTCCCATCTGACCTTGAAATTCCCATAGGATGTGTCCTGGGAAGAGCAGCGTAAGCAAAGGCAAGGATTTAGGAATATGGGTGTTCAGAGGATGAGCAGACTGGACTGATGGGGCTGTGCTGCCCTTATCTTGTGGAGAGACTCTCAAAACCAAAGTTTTGAGATGTTCACTTCATCATTCCGCTCCTGCCGAGCCCCTTCGCCTCAGCACGCTCTGCTGGCTCTGCCTCACCATCATGCTTTGCCTGGTGTTTTAGCCACTCCTTTCCTTTCTAGTCTTCGAATTTTTTTCTCTTTCTCATGGACCATTTGGATTACTATTAAAATACCACCATAAATGGGATGCCCCAGATTTTCCTCCTGCAACTTCACAGGGTGGGAAAGGGACAAGGCTGCTCTCAGAGACCTGATCCCACTCACAGGCATGCTCTAATCACTCCCAAAGGCCCCAGCTCATCATCGGTGATCAGGTTTTCAACATTGGGATTTTTGGAAGGGAACAGAAGCATTCAGTTCACAGTTCACAGCATCATCCTGCAAGGCCTGGCTTTTATTATCTTTTGCTTGCTTTTTCTTTGCTTCTGTTTTCAAATATGCAGATTGAGCAAAACTGTTTGAGCCTACTTTGTTATGAATCATTTTGCCCCTCTTCATTGGTGGGAAAGAACATAAATATCTGAGTTCTGAGCCGGACTAACTGACCCATCTATGTGATCAGAGGCAAGCTGCTGAAGCCACTCTGGGTCTCAGTTTCCACAACTGTACAGTGATGAGTTTGAACTGGATGAGCACTAATGGCTTACCCAACTGTTGATCTTTGTCTTAAGATTTTACCTTTTAGCCTTTGCAGGTAATCACTATTCATTTTTTTATGATAGCTCTGATTTTTCATAAGAGATTTTAAGCCCATTGACAACACCCCATCACGTAATCCAGTGACCTACAAATATATCACTGCCAACCCACCTGGCAAAACCCCCTGCAACCTATTCTTACCTGTCCAAGTGTGAGCTTCATCTGCCTGCCTCTGCCAGTGTTCCCCCAAGTCCCCTCGATTTTTGATCTCTGAGTAATCCAAGCAGCAAATATTTCCTATTGACATCTAGTTGTCACAGGAAAGCAGGGACCTGAAACTCCAGACCTCAGTTCTTGTGTTCTGATGAAACAAAATTTAAAGTCAGACACCGAAAGTCATGCAAGAGAAGTTTATTATAAATAAAAGAGAGGTGAAAGTAAAGTAAAAGCAGGTTAAGGCTCAAGCAGACAGCACTCTCAAGAGAGGGAGAGTGGGCTGTCTCTGAGCAGAGAACGACAAAGCAGACAATATTGCCTCAAAATTTGTTTCTGTTTTATGATTTATTTGAAAATTGGGGTCTTCCTTCAGCAGCCTTCGCCAATAAGGTGTTCAACTCCTTCTTCACAAGGGGTGGTGGAGTTTTTGGCCTTAGTTGGTCCTCTCCGGAACTGTCATGATGGTCTTCCCATTTTTTGGGGGGGCTTCATCTACAAGTCAGTCCCATGTTAATGTGGGCATTTGGGTCCACAGTGGTCAAACATTACCTCAGTGCACCTGCGCTATTACAGAATACCCCCTTCTGAGCTGGTAGGAGACACCTGACCCCAGTAGCTTTTAGTTTCATTCAACTTTTATGGGTTCTGTCAAGAGATACTTCCATAGATCCTTTGCTCTTGAGGTACCCCCCTCCCCATTATCTTTTTGCTTTTGTTTATTCTCAACGTTTGTGTACTAATGTTTTTCCATAGCTTATAGTCTACAACTTATTTATTCATTGGCCTTGGCAGTAGTTTAAAGAAAACTTCCAGAGTAAACATGTGGCCTGGTCGAGCATTGCCCTGCTCATTGCGAGCTACTGCCTAACATGGTGCTCATGGGTACTTATAGTGTATAAAGGAGAATCTGCTAGATGGAACAGGCAAGCCTCAGAAAAGGTCCACCTGCAAGCAGGACAGATCTGTGAAGCACCGTGTGAGAAAAATAAAGCTCCCCAGATCTAAATAAGACCTCAAAAGGTGGCCTTCTATCTCACCCTGACTTGTTTGTTTCTAGTATTTTCGCTCAGGGAACTGCCTTACCCTTTGGGCACTAAACACTGTCAGAGTTTCAGAGAGTTTTGTTTTTAATGCCATTTCCTTTTTATACCAATTAGAGATAATCTCCTTGGGCTCTTAAGTAATTTGTCTGTGTAATCTCAGGCACAGTGAGAAGAGTCACAAATCCTTTGCTGATTGGAAGATGTAGTGGAAACTCCTCAGGCACAATTAGAAATCAGTCAAAACTTTTAAGTCAATGTGATATCTCTTTTTCCCCCTTCTTTTGTCAGATGAAAAGGCTTTCTACGCAGATTTATGCACAAATTAATTTTAAAACAGGTTGATGAGGGTCTTTCCTTAAATTTATAAAGCATACATGGGTACACATGCCCAGTACCTTCAGCTGAACAATGTTAACGAACCTAGGAATTAGCAATTTTTCTAAAGGAAACCAAATGCTTAGGTTGGATTTTAGAGAGTCTTTTGCTTTCTTGTGGTTTTTTTTTTTTTTCTATCCTAGGTATTTAGAAGGATTAACAGCCTAGAGTTTATTAACATCTCTTTTCACTACAATGAGCTGCCAGGCTTCAATAGAAAGAGCTGACCCAATGGCTTAATGAATTCCTGATTGATTAGAATACTTGTGTTTTTCATCCTACTTTTATTTATTATTTTAAAACATCTGAAAATGATCCTGCCATCACTTAAGTAGTAACCCTCACATGGAGGAATATAATTTTATGGTATAGAATGATTAGTTTTAGTATCAGAAGAAGGTTTCACACAGGAAGGGAGGGCTGATGTCTCCACACCCCCTGCCACGTGCCACATGGCTGCTGTGGCCTATTTCTAGTAACCACCAGGCCCAGAACAAAAATTTTGGGGGGGAGGTTGTATTTGTTTGAGTTCAACTGCTTGACTCAAAAATTCATCTTGGTTTTGAGTCTTGAATTGATGTATGTAACACTATTTAAAATCCAAATTCTGTCAACCGGACCGGATGGAGTTCATGGATTGATGTCCTAGTTTGATCAACTGAGTCTTTCTGTGCCTTTTGTGGGGTACATTCCCCTTTACCACTCTTTTATATAATGCTAGCATTTCCATGCATACAATATGGATATTCTTTCTAATTTATTCAAATTTTGCTTTTTGGTGTATGTTTATTTCTTTAGCAGATATTATTTGGGAATTTATTATATGCCATCTACTCACATATAAATAGGCATCCAAAGACATGTAGAAACAGATGGGCAAAAATGTTATTCAACTTTTCCTTTTTTCCATCCATACAAACATATAGTGAGCCAAGGAAGCTCCAACCTTCTCCAACATTGTCTTCTGCTTGCTTCTGGGCTCCTATTTTTGACTATTTGTCTGGGTCTGCAGAAGAAATCTTTGTTCTTGTCTTGCAAAAAATATGGGTTCCCCTAAAGAAGTACAAGGGTTAATTAGATTTTAGTAAGAAACGAATATTTAAAATATACTAATTTTCCAATAATCTAGCCATAATTAGTTTATAAAATGTGAAGATCAGATGCCGTTTACAAAAGTAAAAAAAATATGTAAATATGTTTAAATGTATTTAAATTAAATATACATAACTATATGCATATATTTATATGTTTGGTACTAGGGATTGAACCCAGGGACATTTTACCACTGATCCACATCTCCAACCCTTTTTATTTTTTATTTTGAGACAGGGTCTCACTAAGTTGCTGTGACTGGTCTTGAACTTTGATCTTCCTGCCTTGGCCACCCAAGTTGCTAGGATTATAGGCATGTGCCACTGTACCTTTCTAAAAATACATCTTTTTTTAAAAAAATGAAGGTCACAGAAACTTCAAAACTTTGCTAAGGAAAATAGAGAACTTCAACCAGGGATTCCAATCAGACAAATGAGCATAGAGGTGTATTTCTGGGTAGAAAGACTGAATATTTATACAAATTTTGCACAAACGTAACTATAGAATTGTTGCATTCTCTGTTAGTTGCTTGGGGTTACTTTTGATTGATATAATGACAAGACAAAATGCTGTGTCTACAGATGTGTCTTAGAAAAAAATGAAGACACAAATACACCAAATGTTCCAGTGATCCTCTCTTAGGACTTTGAAGCCTCAAATTTCTGAATTAAATATGTTTGCCTATCATTTGCTATTTTTGCATTGCAAAAACAAATTTAATCTCTGTACCTTTCCAGAGTTTAAATTGCTGTGACAGTGCATGATATAAAGAAGGTCCCTTTGTGTCCTGGCTGGCATTATAGATGGAATATTGGACACATAGCCTTTGAGAAGTATACAGAATGATTTGGAGGCTACGAATACAGAAGGAAACTGTTTTCAACTCAACATAAGAAGGAATGCAAATCAGTAGAGGACAAAAGAAGTCAATAAGGGCAGAGGAGAGACATAAATCATGAAAAACTTCTCCAGAAGATACGCAGTGACATTAACAGGGAGGTGTAGGTCACGTTTTTTTCTCCCAGCTAATTTGCATAGGTTATTATCCTCTGTGCAACCCTTATGAAATAGAAGTCAAATAGCAGAGGGATGGCAGGTCATCTTCCACACCAACTGCTACGTCTTGTAGAAGGAGGACCGGCACGCAGGATATGAGATGAGCCGTGGAGGGAGTGTGGTGTGTAGGAGAGGCAGTGAGGGAAAAGACACGAGAATTCGGGTATTGTTGTAGCTTGAGGTCTTTAAACCATGGCAAGTTAAATATTGGGCAGAACTTTTTTTTTAATGATTAGATCTGCTACTGTTTATAACTTGTACAGACAGTGCTGTGATTAATTTCAATCTTGAATGCCATTAAAAAATGATGAAAGGTTATCAAAGTGAAAAAAAATTCAGCAGCAATTAATGGAGGAAAAAGGGTCTGTTTTGAGATGTTCCACTCAAAAAAAGCATATCACTAATATTATGCTAGAGACAAAAAAAAAAAAGGTGCATCAAGTTTGCTTTCCAAACAAACAAAAGAAGAACAATTTCACTCGTGAGCGGAGATGTGAATTGCCAGCTCCCTGCCTCGAGGTAAGCCACACCAGCAATGATGTCACTTCTGAGGACTGAGGCTCCAAATAGAAACATTCCCAGAGCTTCAAGTGTCTCCATCCCAAGCGAAATCCTCTAATATCACATGGATGGATTTGCAGGTCATCAGAAAGGAGAAGGAATTGTTCATTTCTTTCTCTTCAGGATCTTGGAAGAGCATTCAATTTTCTGTAATGCAAGATGGGTGCAGATTGGGGTGGAAGACTTTGCAGATACAGGAGGCTGCCACTGTGGGATTTGTAGCACTGGTTTAGATTTCGGCTTCCTGCCTCACATTTCTGCTTTGGTTTCCTGATGTTTCAGCATCACACCAAATGGCTTTCCAGAACAGAGTTCTGTTTAAGCACTTTCTTTTATAAAATGTAGTGCATGTAGAAGGGCTGGATCATATTACATGAAATTATGTTGGCAAATTAATTACTAAGCTTCATCTTGTCATGGCAACTTATATGTGCATATGTACAAATGCAATAAATCATTGGTGTGGGTAATGAGTTGCCATAAAATATGCCTTGCTAGGAGTTGTAATTGCTGTGTCATCGTGGACCTCACAGGTTCACCCAACAGCTCCACAGCTGTTGGGATGAATCCCCCCCACCACAAAAAAATAAAACAAAGAAAGAAAAAACAGACAATCAAACAGCTGTGCTGATATTCAGAAAACAAAACATTGGGTTGAAATATTCTCCACCCACCTTCTTAATCCCATCCAGTCCCCTTGTTGCCATATAGAAATTATAGAGGTCTGGGCTTCTAGAGTCATTTGCATTAAGGTTTCCTGGGACGAATGTATCTATTATTATTTTTTTTAGATCATCATTTTCTTAATTTCTGATCACCTCTCAAATGAGGTCACGAATTTTTCTGCTTACTTTATTATACTTTGTTTCCCATGATTTTCAGAGTCAAAAGATAATTATACAAAATTTGAAAATTGCATACTAACGATAATTACATTTTAATATGTTTATAATAGCAACCGAAGCTGTACACATTGCTAAGTAACACAGGTTAGCTAGAGTCACTTAGCAAAGTTAAGTAAGGTAATCTGAATTCCTGTGCACGTTACTCTCGCTGGTTTCTCCAGCAGCCTTGCTGTTGGAGAATTTTTCAGATGAATGGAAAGAGTCACATAAGACCCAGGAAGTAACCCAGGCCCCACAGCTGGAGAGGGGTGGGGCCAGGATCCAGCTGCAGGGAGGGTGACCCCAGGGCCCTGTATGAGGCTCTGGACTGTCTGCTCCTCCCTGATCAGGACACTCTGTACATGCCATTCTTGTTTGCCCAGTTTCCCACTGGAGTACAGGATGTGGAGACAGCGGCTTGTTTTTACTCTTTCGCCACTGTAAATCCAACCCTGGAACTGGGCCAGGAACATAGCAGGCGTTTGACATCTATCAGATGAAGAAATGGATGAATGATGAAAGTGTTGTGTGTCTTGTTCAAATTGTTTTCAGATTGCTCCTTGCCATGAGTCTCTGTGTGAGCCCTGCAGAGAAAGATCTGGGCAAAAAAGAGGGAATTTGAGAGCCTGGAGGCAGGGCTGTGCTGCTCGGGGGTCCCTGCTGCAAACCCTGTTGATACCAAGGTGAGAGGGAGGTCAGAGGACACACCCAGCCTCTTGAATGTGGTCTCTATGATACTGGTGACTTTGGTACCAGAGAGACTCAGGACCAGGGTGCTGGTACCAGTAGCAAGGGAAGCAAGAAGATGCTGCATCTAGGATGTTCCCAGACTATCGGACTGTGTCCCAGTGTTGCTGTACTAGTGACAAGGCATAGCTTTTTGCACTGTGGCCTTCTCCTGGAGGGCACTTTCATTTACTCTTGGGGTCTTGGAGCTTTGTTTGATGGACATTTGTGCAGGGGGTGAAACTGGTGGAGAAACAAAAAATAGTAGATTCCATATTCCGGTAGAATGGGTTGCATTTGGGGTCACATATAACACTTTTTAAAAGAACTTCTAGAAAAGTATGGAAAGATGAAGAGGCTGGAGACCTGTTTTAATAGGTCAAGGCAGAGTAAGAGAAATACTAATTTCATTTTTACACTCAAACTGCTGTGTCCTGAGGTCACACAGATTATACTTGATCATGTTCATAGACAACTCAGGGACAAGTCAACCAATTTATAAGGTTTGTGTAGTGAGTGTGGTAGGGGGAGGTGGCTGAGCCACTAAATAAATGGTCCCCACCTGAAGCCCCAAGAGACGTGGGTCTTGAAAACACATGTTTGCATTGGAAATGTGCTGGCACAGGAAGGGATGCCCAAATGGTGTGACTCCTTGGCCACCCAAATAACTAGTTTGAAATAAATGAGAATTTTATTGACACAGCTATAGTTCTGGGAAATACATCAAGTCACTTGTTAAAATGTCTATATCTTTTAATAAAAGTTGAAAAATGCTCCCTTAATTAAAGTGAGGGGGGGCTGTTAGGAAATGAAACAGAAGTGATGGATCAGGAACTGGGGGAGTGAATGCTAGAGCCTGGGGCCCAATAGGTTTATTAAAAACCAAGCACACTTTATTGAATAGACAGGAATTGTTGGGACACTTCTCTCTGCAAATGTTTCCCTCAGATATGAGACTGATCAGGGATTGGAAACTTTCTCTAGATGGCAAATGTGTTTACGGAAGGGCAGTGATGTTTTTGTTCAAGCACAAAGGGATAGAGTCAAGAAAGATGGCAAAGATTTAAAAAGTACCAAGCTTCAGAATAAAGAGTGCTCTGAAGGTCATTCTGACCTTCCAGGAAGGGGCAAGGGACAGCCTTCCCAACTTCTGTGCTCTGATTCTGTGTGATATGACTTTCTGTAGTTGGACTCGTTCCTCCCGGAGGCCTTCTTAATTAGCAGCTGCACAAATTCCCTTTCCTCTCTATGGCTATGGCCTTAGCTGTTCTTTTCTAGTTGTTGCTGGCACCCTGCAGGCCTTCTAGAAACTTCCTCTTGTTCTCCCTTCCCTGTTTCCTCCATGCTGATTCTTAAAGATCTAGAGAAGTGTCTGGGGAGGCGGAGCTGGTTGGAGGCATGGGATAAGGGGAAATGAACCCATGTCTCCTTCTGTCCTTTGTCATCACTGCCTCAGCATCCTCATCAGTTTCTCCAGACTCAACTCACCAACTCAGCCCTTGGCTGATGTTTCAGGACCCCATCTCCACCCATATTAGCACTTCGCCTTGACTTCTGTAATTACACACCTTGAACAGCTAGGTCTGAGGCTGTATTTTTCTCATCAAGCAAGGAAAACTGAGCTGAGGGTGTAGTTCAGTGGCAGAACACTTTCCCAACATGTGTGGGATCCTGAGTTTGACCCCCACACCACAAAAACCAACCAAAGAAACAAACAAATCAACAACACAAACAAGATAAACCTCACTCTTCTGTTTAGTATATCCTACCCAAAGACCTCTGTGCAAGGCAAGAACCTTTCTGTTCCAATATTTTTACTTTTAGAGGCACCAGCACCGCCACATTTAATAATATGCAAGACTGACATTATGCTAGGAATTAGAAGAAAAAGAAGGCCTGAGGTGATGTATCTTGTCTCCCATTGGCCATTGAGGGAGTAGAGCCAGACTGGAAGGAGGAAGAGACTACCTTCTGGAACTTTTTGGGAAGAGAGGGGCACCTGGTTTGAGCTTGGGTGAGGAACATTCCTTTGGAGTTGTGGGAAATCCTCATCCCCTTGCCCTATGCCCAGTTTCCTTCCCTGCCTTCCCCTTCTCTTCTATCTCCCTTTACTCTGGGGTTACTGCTGTCATTGACTTTTGGCTGGAGGGCACATTGGAGAGGCTTGGAGGTCACTGGAGACTGGGACATCCCACGTCTGTAGAAACACTCTGGTCTTCTCAGAGCAGAGGGATTCTTATATGATATGCTATTAGAAAGGAGCCAACAAGATTCCATACTGTGTTACTATGGAAGACATGTTGTAGAATGAGAAAATATCGAGGGCTTCCCTGAGGAGCTGACTATGTAACAGGAGGGCTTCTCTGTGTTCCCAGTGGTTCCCTCTCCAGAGAAAAACCATTTCCAAATCAGCTCTGCCTACTATAGACAAAACGACATCTTTCTAGGCATGCAGTTTTGTTTTCTAATTAAATATTGACTTTCATACTTGATTTTGTTTTCAAAATATGATGTTCTTTTCCTTAAAGTGTTATCTTCCAAATTATATAAGATCCACCTTCCTCAAAACCTGGATCCAACTTGATTCAAATCTTCTCTGGGAAGACAGCTGTTTGGAACTTAGAATAGTCCACTGTTATGTAACATCAAACTAGAGATTCTTATATTTAAGGACAGATGGTGAAGGTTCATTTGAACAAACAAAATTACAACTAAATAATTCTTTGAAATATGTTGACAACATGAAATACAATATATAAATATTTCTTGAAGCATGTTTTTTATTATGCAAAAATATTTTATACCACACAATGGAGCAGAATATAATTCCTCTTCATGATAAGTCACCAATTGAGACCTACTTTCACAATTCTCCATAATCAAATGCAAATCAAAAGTACATTGAGACTTCATCTCATTCCAGTTAGAATAGCAGCCATCAAGAACACAAATAATAATAAATGCTGAGAGAAGATAGAGAAAAGGGAACACTTTTACATTGCTGGTGGGATTTTAAATTAGTACAATCACGATGAAAAGCAATATGGAGGATCCTTAAAAGGCCAGGTGTGGAACCACCATATGACCCAGCTCCACTACTCCTTGATATTCTTCAAAAGGAATTAAAGTCAGCATACTCCAGCAATGACATGCAGACTTCTGTTTATAGGAGCACAACTCATGATAGCCAAACTGTGGAACCAACCTAGGTGTCCATCAATAGATGAATGTATAAAAAAAGTGGTGTATATACACATTGGAGTTTTAATCAGCTATACAGAATGAAATTATATTATTTGCTGGAAAATGAATGGAACTTGAGTTCATTATTTTAAGTGAAATAAGCCAAACTCAGAAAGCCAATGATTTTGTCTTGTTTCATATGTGAAAGGGGAAAAAAAAGGTGGGGGAGGTATGAAAATTGAAGAGAGATCAAGAGTAAAGGAAAGTGACTAGGAGGAGGGAAGGGAAAGAGGAAATACTGGAGAGTGATATTGGCCAAATTATTTTGTGTTCTTGTACATGAAAATATAGCAATGAATTCACCATTGAGTGTAATTATAATGCACCAAAAATATGAAAATAAAAAAAGAAAGTGTCCCTAATCCATACTGTAGTTATTCAGTCTGCAGACTGGACCACAACTGCTCATTGATGAACAGATTGTACGCTTCGTATATACTTAAGTTTTCTCTCTAATTCTTTGCTATTCAAAGTGGGGTGAATCAATCATTAGTATTAGTGTATCCCAGGATCTTGTTAGAAATTCAGAATCTTGGAGTCAAAGATCAGTTGAACCAGAACCTGTGCTTTTAACGTTATCAGGTGTTTCAAAAAAATAAAGTAATCTTATTGTAACAAAGCATGAAATTTGTCCAAGAGCTCTGGATCTGGTATGTCCACCATATCAAACTGAGCACTTGGTGACTCTCAGTGATTTTTCTTGGAGTTCTGAAAAATTTCCTTTCTGTCCAGTTTTCCACATGAAGAAGGAGGTCTTCTGGTGTTAAACTCTTAAAGACTCTTCCTCGCTGGTGGAAGGAGTGTGTCGCATCTGGCAAGGGTTTTCAGGGCTTCTCTAGATTTGTGGTCTCTATAGTTCCTTCTTTCCTTCATCTTTCTTTCTAAATTGACAAAAGAACTTAATAAAATTTTTTTTTAAGAGAGAGAGCGACAGTGAGAGAGAGAGAATCAATTTTCTTTAGTTTTTCATGTGACTTTCGTTGCTCTGAGACTTCGTTTGTACATGGTGCTGGGGTTTGAACTTGAGTACTTGCACATGCCAGGCAAAGTGCCCTAACCCCTGCGCCACTGCCCCAGCCCCAACAAGAGAACTTCTGAAGTCAACATTTTCAGATCAGAGAGAAGATTGCGGAGATTTAAGGGTTGGGACCAAGTTCTACAACCAATTTATCTGGAAACACCCAGCCCTAGTTCTCAGTGCTCCCAGACCACATCGCTCATTCCTCTGTTGGTAGCACTCATTTCATTCTGTCTTTTGTTATATTATCTATATGCTTCACTCTCCAACTGAACTATGAACTCCTTGGAAGCAAAATAATCTGTGTTCATTTTTACTTCCCCACATCGTGTCTATCTATACTTTGCAGAAACCATTAAAAATACCATATATTTAGTAAATTCAAGTGTCAAAAATTTACTGACACCGATCTGTAGGTTGCCAGTCTCCTTGCTTTTGAAATTAAACTTGTCATGGAGGCATCAATGATTATGACACATAGATCAGGGACAGAATTTGAAAAACAGGTCTTGGTTAGTGCCTAGTAGAATGCTAAAGTTGTATTTCCACAGTCCCTGTGATCACAGATGGGCTATTGCGCTCTAAAATTTGATCTAGTAGCATTCATTAAAATCCGTGAATGAACCAGATGGTGGAGTGTACTGGGGAGAGTGAGCTTGGATGTGATAGGGTAATAATTTTCTTTTCAAATGTGAACTTTGCACGAGCGCCTTCCCTGTTTCACTTCGCTATTTTACCTCACCCATAAACAAAGAGGTAGGTAGCCTCCGGGGCCGGAATTCTGCCTTTTTCCCTTACTAACCCTGAAACTCGTCTGCATCTTGAATCCTTTTTGTAACAATATTTTAAAAACAATGATTGACTGAGACATGTACTGGTGCCTGACACATAGGTGACACATACATGCTTGATGTTATTATCCTTTAATGAAAAGAATAAAAATAAGGAGCCGGGGTTCGGCACAGAAATGCAAACGCCTGCAGCTTTGGCACACCCACTGGGTGTTGGTAAAACCCATGGTGCACACCCACTGATATCCCCATTTAATGAGTGAGGACTTCAGATAATGGATTGGGTGCTGCCGCTCCTCACAGGTCTCAAGCTTCTCCAGGAAGTTCTGAATTCCAGTGCTTTTTTGGATCACTTTGCTTGAAGTCCCATCATTGGCCCCTGTGGTGGACAGACTCGACCATAAGGTGACTTCTACTGAGTCCTCTTCTCCTGGTGTCTGCATCTTACACAATCCCCTCTCAGTATCATCTGCATAACCGTGATTTGCTCTCAACCAACAGAATATGGTAAAGGTGATGAAACGTCACCCCTGTGGTGATGACATTGTGACACATGACCCTTTTTAACAGATGTGGGCAGATGCTCCTGACTGACTTGAAGCAGTAAACTGCCATACTGAGGAAGATAACATGGCACAGATATGTGGGCCTTCAACCTCGAGGACCTAGGGGTGGCTGCCAGTCAACACCTCAAAAAGTGCCAACCATCCAAAAGAAAAATTCTGCAAAACTAATGAATGAGTAGGAAGGAATATCCCTCCCGGTCAATCCTCCAGATGAAAGGCAGCCCAGCCAATACCCTGACTGTAGCTTGTGCAGCAGATCTGTCTAAGCCACGCCCAGACTCCTGACCCACAAAAACATGACAGTCTCTCAGTGTGTGGCAATTTGTCCCAGTCATAGAAAGCTCCTATAGTACAATTTCCAGCATGTTAAATCAGGCTACACGTGGTGATGGGTCCAGCAGGAGAGGATCTTTGCTGTGTCTTCTTAACTACTTTGTGGTAGGTAGGGGCTTTTAAAATAGGTTTATATGAACTGGTCAAGCTATTTTTAAGACCAATTCCACTTCACTTAAATAAGGAGAAGTGTGGACTTGTATTGGAGTTAAAATTAGTTGTTGTTTTAGATCAGATCCTATTTTTCATCTTTTTAAGACTTTAAGAAATATTAATATGCTTTATTTTTGGTGTAGTTCAGATTTATGGAAGAAATGAGCAGATAGTATACCCCCATTTCCACCTATTATTAAAATGCAATATTATGTGGTATATTTGGTATAATTTGTTAGTCAATATTGATACACTACTGTTTAGTAACGATATAAAGTCATATATCCAGCACAACAGTTATACAGAACTTTTACCAACCTAAATATACTCTGCTCTGCTTGTTCATTCCTCCCTCCCTTCAGACCCTAGGAACCACTGATTTTGACTCTGCATAGTTTCGTCTTCCTAGATTGTCATATAGTAAAAAATCATATAATTTGTAATTTTTTCAGGCTGGGATCATTCATCCAGCAATGTGAATTTAAAGATGTTTCTAAGTTTTTTTTTTCTTGGCTTAATAGTTCATTCATTATTATTGCTGAATAATATTCCATTGTCAAGATATGCCAAAGTTTGTTTATCCATTATTAAGGGACAGCTTGCATTCCTCCAGATAATGGCAATTATTTAAAAAAATATGCTATGATCATTTGCATGCAGATTTTTGTATGGATCCAAGTTCTCAACCTAATTGGGTAAATGCCTAGGAACTTGATAGCTGGATCAAATGGTAAGAGTATGCCCAAAGCTCTTGTATCATTTTTCATTGCTCCAGCTAATGAATGAGAGTTCCTGTTGCTTTATATCCACGCTGGATAGTATTGTGCTTTGTCAGTGTTTTGCATTTTATTTGTTTTAATAGGCATGTAGTGGTATCTAGTCCTCATTTTAATTTGCATTCCCCTGATGGTGTATGATATGGGCATCTTTTCACATACATTGGTCATTTGCATATCTCCTTTGGTAAGTTGTCTGTTCAGAATTTTTGTGTATTTTTAAATTGGGTTATTTTCTTATCATTGAGTTTTAAGTTTCTTTGTATACTTTAGGTAAAAGTGCTTTATCCAGTCTGTAGTTTCTCTTTTCATTCTTTTTTTTTTTCAAGAGTGAAAGGGACAGTGAAAGAGAGAGAAAGAGAGAATCAGTTTTCTTTAGCTTTTCATGTGGCTTTCATTGCTCCAACACTTTGTTGTGTACGTGGTTCTGGGATTTGAACCCGAGTCCTTGAGCATACCAAGCAAGCACTGTAACCACCACGCCAACACACCTGCCACTCCTTTGATTCTCTTAACAGTCTTTTGCAAAGCTGAAGTTTCAAATTTTGATTAGAAATGATTTGTTTTCCAGAGTCATGATTGGATTGAGAGAACTTTTTAATAAAGGTAGCTCCTGGTCCTGAAGACTGAGAAAGGAGAGGCAGTGTGTTGCTACTCACACTTGTTCTTGTTGGTTAGTTTCTGGAACCTCTATTATATTTCTACTTTTTTTGAAACTAATGATTCCTGGTTCCTTTATTATTTTTCATTTCCAGTATAGATTTTTTAAAAAGTTTACTGAGAATTTGTGTTGTTGTACAATCATAAATGCATATATATTAACAATATGATAGGGGCTGGAGCGATGGCTCAGCGGTTTCAGCGCTTGCCTGGCAAGCATGAGGACCCAGGTTCAAACCCCAGCACCATGTACACAACTAAGTGTTGGAGCAACAAAGGCCACGTGAAAAACTAAATAAAGTTGATTCTCTCTTTCTCTGTCACTTTCACTGTCCCTCTCTCTTTAAAAACAAAACAAAACAAAAAATAATATGATATGTCCCTGTTGATAATTCATAATTACCCCCACATCACCCGAACCCTGGCCTCTTTACTCTTCTATATTTACCCCATAACAGATATAAATGTCTATGTATATATATTTAAATATATATATTAAATATACATATATATATATAGAGAGAGAGAGAGAGAGAAAGAGAGAGAGTATTTTCCAGAATTAGATGATTGCATAAGTATTATTTGGCTTCTTGAGTGAGTAAAAAGTAAGATATATTATTGATTACCCCCAGATCCCTCCCTTTCATCCCTCTCTTATCCCTCCCTCCATCCTTTTACCAAGAGAGAATCAATTTTATTTGTTTTTCATTTGATTTCTTGCTTTTCCTACACTTAGTTGCATATGTGGTACTGGGGTTTGAATCCGGGTCCTGATGTATGCCAGGAAAGTGCTCCACTTCCAAGCCACCGCTCCATCCCCACTATTATATATTTAAATATATGGAAGAATAGAAAGTTTAGCCCAAATTTATAGTTTTAAAGCTCAGCATGATACTAAATTTTCAAATGGCAAACATATAAATGCCAGCTCATTTTGTGCCCACACAAAGAAATTTGTTTCCTTAATAATTCAGCTTCACTATGACGATATGAAGTAAAACCACAGGTTATTTTATTTGGATTCTCTAAACTTGAATCACCTTGGTTTTTAAAGTAGCTGTTAGCGAGGAACACTATAAACAAAGAGTAACATTAGGATGTAGGAGCTTTGTATTTGAGAGTTGGTTTTTATGTGTTTTTTGTTGTTATTATTTGCAACTACAGAAGATTCCCAATTGTTTAGTTTCACTATACTTATCCTTTTCATAAATTATTTTAAATGCAAAGCTGGTTATTCGGTATTTTGTTGTAACTTTCCTTCCCAGTAGTATTGACTCCATTTCCATTCTTTCCATACATATTATTTTGGTGATAGTCAAAGTTCTCAGTTAAACTTTGGACCTCTGTTTTTGGTGGTTGAAATACTCTTTCTACCTGACCTTTGCTTTATTGAAAATTCCACTTTTCCATCAAGGGCCAGTCCAATGCTCACTTCAGACTAAAGGAGATGCTTGCATGCAGAACTTGACTCTCCATCATTCTAGCTGAGATCATGGTGTGGCGATTGCTGACCTGTGAGTCTTTTCTCCAAGGGAGGAAACTTCAGAGAAGGGGAGGTGAACATTTTCTTTTCCCCTTTTCCCTACTAGCATCTAGTAGGATGTTTGGATCCTAGTAGCTGTTCAAGAAATGCTTACAGGAATATTCTAAAGAGCAGAGCTATCCCTGGCAATTCCTACCTATTTCTGGGAAAGCATCTGGTTACATTACTGTTCATGAAGGCTTCATGAATGCCACTCACAGCAGAAACAAAATCTTTGCCAATGATTACAGATTTTTTTGTAACCAAAGAAAAGTGGATGGATCATTTTTCTCCTTCTGCCAGTTGTTTAACAGATGTTAGTCAGGTTGCTCATGGATGCCAAGTTACATGCAAAGCATTCCGGTTGTTTAATGTTGGATAAACTTAAAAGGCAAAAGAAGAAGCTGCAAATGATGACCTTTCTCTAGGGATCTTCATATTTCTTAGTGACATGTTGCTATGCAGTAAATAAATAAATAATTTTTCTCTAGGAAAAACTAAGTAGGGGAGAAGATTCCTTACTGATGAATCTTTTCATTTTTCATAAAGTTTATTCAAAGCACTTTACCAATATACTTTAGAGTAATATTGTGAAGACACACTTGCCTCCAGTTATGGAGATCTCCTAGAACAGTGCTTGCTTCATATTGACACTTATTGCCTAGGTGGGTACTTGTTGAATAAACAAATTCATATAGTATTTAATGACATATTAAGTATTTATCAGCTCATATTAATATACATAGGGATGCATTGGCTCAATAGATTCTTGCTGAGTAAACAAAGACACAAATTAAATGGATTAATGAATGTAGGAGAGTTCTTCAGACCCTACATTCTATCTAAATAGATGTGGCAAAGCCATTTTTAGTTTCTCTATTCTTTCAAGGTTTCTTGTGAGTTGGATAAGATTAGCTAAGACTAGATGATGAATGGTCCTTCATGTTCAGACATGCATTGTTGACTGATTTTGCTGCTATTATGGCTTGGATCTGGAATGTTCTCCCAAAAGCTCATGTGTTAAAAATGTGGTCCCCAATGCAGCAAGGTTCAGAGGTGGGGATTTTAGGTAATGATTGGATCACAAGAGCTCTGAACCCATCCGTGGATTACTACAATTTATGGATGATCCATTTGAATGGAATAGTGGGAGGTGGGACCTCTTTGGAAGAAGTAAGTCATGGGGTTGTACCCTGGAAGTTTCTCTTTTCCTTGGTCCTGTTCTCCTTCTCTGTTTCATAGCTGCCATGAGCTGAGCTGCTTCCTTCTGCCATGCCCTTCCACCATGATGTTATGCCTCACCTCAGGTCCAAAGGAATAAAGTCGGCTAACCGTAGATTAAATCTTCTGAAATCAAAAGTCAAAATAAACTTTTCCTCCTTTAATTTACTCTTGTCAGGAATTTTGGTCATGGTGATGAAAAACTAACACGTGTGTCTTGTGATGAGGGTTTGTTAGCAAGGGCCACTGGCTTGATTGTACTCATTCAGTGACTAAGTGTTAAGTTTCATATCTTGTCTCAATCTTACAAATGATTCAAATGGTTGGCGCGTGGTCAGTACTCCCAGAGATAATCATTTGGCTACAGTGAAAACCAAATAACTTATGAAACAGAATACCATCACAGGAACGTGCTGGAGGGGAGAAGTAGGTAGTAGTCTGATTGGCACTCTCCCAATCCCTCACATTGTTCCTCTAACCCAAGTTCATTGCTGATCATTTATCCTCTTACTTATTCACTCATTCCCCTCTTCATTCATTATATAAACATGCATTGACCATTCCTTTATTCAAGCATCTTACTGGATATAAGAAATGTAACAGTGTGTAAAACCAGATGCCATTCCTGGCAGTGAATAAAAAGTTGTATCAATGAATGTAAAATCACAATTATCACAAGAGAGGCAGCAACAAGCGGAAGGCTACGGAATATTCATCTTGATCCTCAGTGTTGCCTGGTTCCTATTAAGTCCTTACAGCCCTTAGGGATTGATCACAACAAGCTTATGTATGATGTACCAACAGAAATCCATTTATTTTGCCCAGGACACCTACCCACTCACAATCTTTACATGTTTGTTCCCTCTTCTGATTGTAAATTGATAACTCTTTAAAAGACTTTAATTAGTTATGTGGACATAATGTTCAAGTCTAGTCAAAAGCATTTAGGTTTGCCTGGTATTAGACTGTGACTCAAATCTTCATCCCTGGCTTCTTGTCCATTTCAACTTCCCACAAAACAATGACATTTTAGAGACAATATGCGATAGAGGGAAGAGAGCAGAGTTTACAAAGGGGCCTGGATACTTGTTAACGACACAACCTTGAAGTAACAATAGGTACCCTATCACTTAGCATTAGAAGAGTTGGTTGAGACTATGTTATGCAAATATAGATGTATAATAATTACATTTAAACACTGATAGTCATTCCCTGAACACACAGCAACGAATGGGGACGGGAAAGATGAACTAGGAGTTTCTAGAATAACACTCATAGCAAAGATGTGTTGATTTTTAATCATTTTAATATTATAAGTTGCATATGCAAATAGTTTATTGTCAAATAGCTCTTCCACATTTGCTATGGAAAGTAGCATATACCTCTCAACTGCTCCACATTTTCCCACCTCAGAAGTCAACACTTTTAACCCCTCTAGATGATTATTTTGATATTGTATTTCCTTTCATATCACAAATAGACAACCTTGACTTGATAGTTTTTAAAAATTTTTGTTCATTTTATATTTACTTCCTACTTTGGAAAATTAATTAATTAAAAAAAAACAAAACCAAACTTTCTTGTCCTTCTTACCCAGGCATACGTGTTTAATTCTACCAATTGTAGACTGCAGAGTTGTGGCTTTCTTTGACTTTCTTTCTTTCTTCTTAAATAAAGAATAGAGGTTTCATTAGCTCATGGTTCTGGAGGCCAAGAAGTCCAACAATGCCAGAATCTGTTGCGAGCCTTCTTGGAGTGTGAAAGCTATGCTGTTCTTAATTCAATATGTAGGATTTATATATTTATGAATGAATAAATAGTGCTTGTATACTCTCCTTTACAAACCAAATTGTAACTCTTCTTTTATCCCTTTATTATAGTTAAGAGTCATCTTAATTCTATAAAATTCACAATCAAATATAGTCAAAAACATTTTTTAGGGGCATAATATAGAACAATGAAGAGACTGGAGAGTGGCCAATCTGGGGTTAACTAAGGTTTATGATCAAATGCATAGCATACTATTACTTTATACACATTTACGATTACAAAACAACTAAACACATAATTCAAAAGAAGAGTACCAAAAGTGCTTGCTAAGAAACGTAAATGCAAAGAATATCTGCAATGGATAAATCATAGGGAGTAGAACTCAAACAGCAGAGTGATGAAAGAAACAGCTTCATCTTGCTTCATATATGTTAATTATCTCTGTATTGGTAAAGCATTTAATCTCAAAATTTTGTTTTCAAATGCTTAACTCTTGTCAGGAATTTAGATTTATCAACTCTTCTCTCAGTTTCACCTTCCTAAAGATGTATGTCCTGGAAGCTTCCGGCCTTCTCCTATGAGAACAGATGCTTGTTGTGCTGATTCCTAACTTTCATCCAGGGAAATCCTCTATTACCTTGGTAATGTAAGTCAGCTCTTTCTTATGGTGGATTTTCCCCTTCTGTGTCTTGTCAGTCTAGCACCAGATGATGAGCAACTTCACTTGATGAAAGTTGTTCATCTCTTGCACAGATGTTCCTTGCAGGTCTGAATGACTCTGAATGACGCTTCACCAGCTTTGTGGAACCAGCATCCCAGATGACTTTCATAGTGTGGTACCGGTACGTGGACATGTATTTCAGCAATTGCATGGGTAAGAGATGAAACATGAAGAGTTGTATACCCACTTTTAACTGTTTCAGTCTAGAAATAGCCACTCCTAATTTTTGCCCAAACAAAAATCGCATGGTCATGCCTCTTCATAAGGGTGCTGAGAAATGTGTGTTTGGAAAGGGAGAACAACACAAAATGATAACTGAGCAGCTGAATTTCACCATAGCCCTCATACTTTTAAATGCTCCTCTCTCTTAATCCAGGCACATCGTGATCATCAGTTCTGTGAGCAGCTTCATAGGGGAGCAATCTGGGGTCACCTTAGCTTTGCTCTGTACTGCATTCATGCCTGTTGCTTCTGGTTTGAGTGACATCTCAGTGGCAGATGCTCCTGGAACTTCACTTGGTGTCTCCTGGAAGGGCAGGAGAGTTGGCTTCAGAAAAAGCTTTGATGAACAAGGGACAGTCTTTAAAGGATAAATGCTTCATTATTTCTTCCTCTGGATGTGTATCCTGAAAAAATGCTCCTCTTTCCCTGACTTTCTCCCTGTCACTCTTGCTTCCTGCACCATACTCTTAACAACACACTCCTTGTCTCAGGCTCTGCTTTCTGGACATAGTGACCTAAGATGCTTGTCTGCTTGATTTTCTACTTCTGGTATTGGAGAAAGTGTACAACGGGGTGCGAGGTGAGGAGATAAGGTTTTTTGTGTGTGTGAACTTGATGTCTGAAAATATTATTTGACCATAATTAATGAGAGTTTGTCTTTTTTTCTTTTAAAGACAGAGGGACAGTGAGAGAGAAAGAAAGAGAGAAACAATTTTTATTTAGTTTTTTGTGGGGCTTTTCATTGCTCGAGACTTCGTTGTGTACGTGGTGCTGGGGTTTGAACTCACGTACTTGCGCGTGCCTGGAAAGCACCATAACCGCTGAGCCACCGCTCCAGCCAGAGAGTTTGTCTTTTAATGAGATTCAAGGTTGGATATAATTTTTATTCAGAACCCTAAAGGCTTTGCTCCGTTATTTTTTGGCTACTAGTTATCAAGAGGTCTAAAACCCATTTCCAACCCCCTTTTGTACTTTGATTTTCATGTTTACCTTGTCTGAAGACTTGGGGATCACTTTTCTGTCTCTCTCCATCTGAAATGTGTGGCTATGTTTTGGTGGATTTGTCATCCAGTGTGCTGGGCTGTTGGACATTCAATATTCTTGGATTACTTTTTCCTTTTTGTTTCTTATTTTTCATCATTGATTTCTCTTTCTGGCGATGGTATTGCTCAGGTACTGAAACTTTTAAACTTGTCCTCTAATTGCTCATTGTTTTGCCTTTTTTCTTTGTATATACGTTGGAAGATCTCTCCAACTTTGCCCGCCAAGTTACTATTAAATTTTTCATTTCTGCTCTCAAATTTTAAATTTCTCAGAATGTATTTTTTTCCTTTCTTCTTGAATTGAAAAGAAAGGTCCCTGTTTTTGTTTAGTGTTTGCAGCATTCATTCCTAGCTCTTCCAGAGCTGTGGGAGTTAAGTGGCACCCAGGTGTGGAGTTGTAGGTGGGCTTTCAGAATGGATTTGTTCCCTTTAACCCTTTAGTTCTAAGTACAGTTTCCCACCTGATCATGGCCTCTGAGCCTCTCACCACTTCTTTATTAGATTTTCAAGCCATCCCCTATACTTTCGCTATTACCTTTAATCAACCATCTGGAGGAACTTGTTCTACCAATTCCTCAGATTTGGGACAATTCTTTGATAGAAAATTTGGTTAGTTGTCAGTTTTTCCCACTGGTTCCTTAGGATTCAGTTTATTGCAGTCAGTGCTTGTGCTGTCGCTACTAAAAGATCTGCCAAGAACAATTTTAGAGGAGGAAAACGTTCATTTGGGGGCTCACAATCTCAGAGGTCTCAGTCCATAGAAGGCCTATTCTATTTCTTGGGGCTCAAGGTAAGATAGAACATCATGGTGGAAGAGTATAGTGGGGAGAAATGGCTCACATGGTGGTCAGGAAGGAGAGAGAGAGAGAAAGAGAGAGAGAGAGAGAGAGAGAGAGAGACTCCACTCACCAGATACAAATTATAAGCCTCAAAGAAATGTCCCCAGTGAGCTACCTCCTCCAGCAACTCCCTTCAGCCTTCAGTTACCACTCAGCTAATCCTATTAGGGGATTCATTCACTGATTTCTTCTCCAAACTTTCTTACTTTGTTTTACACATGAGCTTTTGGGGGACACCTAGTATCCAAATTATAACACAGTTTTTTTTAGGTTTGCTGTGAGGTTCCATTGGCTCATTTGCTTCCCAGCTTCCAAAGTATTGGTGTGACCTCTTCTGCCATTATTGCCATTCTTGTGGGTCATGATTTCGGAAAGAAGTCTTCACTGTCATTTTAGCTTTTGATAGTGTGAAAAATTAGGTAATCATGTTTGATCAGCCATGTTTATACAGAAGTCTTCTGCTGGTCTATTTTATGAATCATAGTTTCATAATGCAGTAACACCAAAGCTGGCAAATTTACGTTTTGGAAGTGGTAAATATTTTGATAATTCTAGTTGGTGTTCAACTTACTTATATGATAACATATTAAAAGTGCCAAATATTTAGCTAGTCACACAGTTAAGATTGTGTATTTCATTATGTTGGAACTATAAAAACTTCATCATGCTGGAGATTTGGGATGGCAAAATCTCCCAGCCTTAGTACTGTTGACATTAAGCTGGATAATTCTTTGCTTTGATGGAATGCCCTGTGAATCCGTGTATGTTTAACAATATGCTGACCCTTCCTGCTAGCATGCTAGTAGTACCCCCAAGTTGAGACAAAAGAAATGTCTCTAGAAATTTCCAAATATCTCCTAGGTAGCAAAACTGCTCCTGATTGATCCCACTACAGTGTGGTAAAGGACAGAAGCTGTAAAATCTTTTCCATAAAGGGCCAGATAGTAAATATTTTGAGCTTTATGGGTGATATGGCCTTTGTTGTGACTACTCAACTCTGCAGCTGAAACATGAAAGCAGCCATAGACAATATGTGAACAAATAAAACAATATGTGAACAAATAAAACAGATGAGATTTGGCCCATGGGTTGTAGTGTTCCAACCCCTGGTAGTGTACAAAGATTAGTGATTTTTGAGAATAGAGTGTTGACTACTTAGTAGCTCCAAGATCTCAGATGAACTTAATTCAAAAGAATAATGCCCTTTTCATGGAGTTGTAATGGAAATTGGATGGAACATAAAATGTGGAAGTTTCTAACATGTAGTAATACTATTTACCTTTTCTGGTTCATAACTTAAACAGTTGTTAATGCATATCTGAAATCCATTGTGATGTAATCAAATTTGCCTTTCTCCTTCACCAGTTAGTGAACTTCTGGCAGTGAGCAACTGAATTATGGTCATGTCTTTATGATTTTTGTCTTCTTAGTGCCTGGCACAGTGCTAATGTTTATTAAATGTTTAGTCACAGAAGAAATGACTCAGTATATTCTGTTGCACTTAATGTAAATTTATCCCATACTTAACAATGGTTCGACTTCTTAAGAAGCATATTTCTATAGGACTTTAAAAAAAGTCCTTGCTTCTAACACTAATAGAAGTGTTTTCGCCTGGCAATTTATAAGAGTCTCACATATAAGAAACATTGTGTACTTGGCCATAGCCTCCAAACGGCTGGAATGAAGCATTTTTCTATTATGTGCATTCTATTAGAAGCACAAAAGCCTAATGATATAATTTTCATAGTATTAGAATAGATTATCTTTTAGCATACTAAGACAAAGTCATGTCTGCTTATTGTTATTCCATAAAATACAAAATCTGACCCTTCTTTTAGGAACTAACAATCTACTGCAAGTACTTGTGGCACTTTTCGCTTTTAATAAAATGGATTCTAAGATTCTAATTCTTCAGAATAATTGAGAGATTTTGAGGCTGATTTAACATTCTGCTTACTTCAGGGAGACAGAATGAGTCAAAATAATTGAATTGAATTAGGTTACAGAATAAAGTATTTTGGGATACCAGGATCATGACTTGCTGATCATTTTAATTTATTCTCTTATGTCCAAAGAAGGGAATGAATGTAAAGGTTTGGAATAATGGCCAAATAATGGCAATTTGAATGGCCTTACCTTGAAGCAACTTTGGAGAATAACCTAGCCTACCTTAATTCTAAGGCATATTAAAGGAACAAAAGAAAATAAAATATTAGGTGCTCCAAAGAATTTTAATTCTAAATTCTCAAAAGTTAGCAAAAACGTTTTGATATTGATCACTTTACACATTTTTTCCTTGAGATTTGAAGAAAAGGAAAAGAATCAATACCACCAGGTGTGATAAATTAAAGATATCAGAAGCCAAAGTCACAGACCAACCATGCACCTTGTCAGGAGAATCTGTCTCCAGGGGAAGGGGTGGTAAGCCAGACAGCTGCTCAATGGACTAATTATCTAGACACAGGTTTTAGTCCTTTTCTGGTGCTGTAACACAGTGCTTCAGATTGTGTAATTTATAAAGAAACTTATTCCTCAAAGTTCTGGAGGCTGCAAGTCCAAGATTAAAGGGTTGCATCTAGTGAGGGCTTCATGCTGTCTCATCCTGCGGTAGAAAACAGGAGGGATGCAAGCATGGAAAGCAAAAGACAGATGCTGAACTTCCTCTCTCTGCCAGGATCCCACTCCTATAGTCAGCAGCCCCCTCCAACTTCCACAGCATTAGTCCACTCACAAAGGTGGAGCCCTCATGCCTCAGTCACCCTTGAAGTTCCCACCTCTTACTGTTACATTAGCTTTGGATTTCAAAATGAGCTGTGGAGGGGCATTCAAGCCATGGTGGCACACTGCAGCACAGAGGCTCCTCCTCAAACAAAGGGGCTAGGTTCCAATAAAGCCATCATAAGTCATAATGCATTTAAAGTCCCTAAGCTAATGACCATCACAGTTCAGCCTAGCCTACGTTAATGATGCTCAGAACAAATACATTAGCCTACAGGCAAAATTATCTAGCACAAAGCCTATTTTATAATAAAGCATTGAGTGTCTCATATAGTTTATTGAATATCTATATCCAGAAAACAGTGGTAACACAGTCCCTGTGGAGTGTCAGTGGTTTGCTGTCACAACTGCATGGCTGACTGGATGCTACGGCTTGCTGCCGCTCCCTAGCACCCAGCGAGAGAATCTCTACCAGCATGCCACTAGCTTGGGAAAAGACCAAAATTCTAAATTTAAAACATGCTTTTGACTAAATGTGTATTGCTTTTGTACCATCATAAAGTTGAAAACATCCTACATCAAACAATCATAAGTTAGGGATCATCTGTATTATTGGAAAAACCCAGAAATATGGTGCCATATTTCCCCATGATGATTTGTGTAGAAACAGCAGTGTGACACACTGCAAGTATGTCTCTTTTCTCCTTTTCTCCCTCCTCCTTCTTTCACTCCTTCCTTTTTCTTTCTTTTTTTCTACTGCATTTATTTATTGATTGATTGATTCACTAGGGAGACTCCATTGACCATAGTTGGAGGCTGAAGTCTGGGAGTGTGATTTCTTGGGTAATAGTAAAAATTATTTCCTGTACTAAGTAGAATGCATAGACTTTGGGGCTGGAGCGGTGGCTTGGCAGTTATAGCGCTTGCCTGGCATGTGTGAGTACGCGAGTTCAAACCCCAGCACCAACGTACACAACGAAGTGTCTGAGTAACGAAGGTTACTTGAAAAACTAAATAAACATCGCTTTTATCTTTCTCTCTCTCTCTCACTGTCCCCTCTTTCTTTAAAAAAAAATGCATAGACTTTTGTGATCCTAATATCAAGTACCGTGAAGCATTTCCCATGAAGTGGAAGGCTCTATTATGGGAAAGAACAGTGGAATGAATTATTTTATTTGGAAGTGGGATAGGAAAAGTGGCTTGGCCTATATGGTGGACTGGAGTTACAATGATGCACATCCAAGGACCAGCAAAGACCTCACCCCACCCCCAGTGCCAAGGCTACTGATGGATCAAAGTTGACTGATGCTCTAGAAATTGCCCTTGACTGAGAGAGACTGCTTCTTCCAAGGTTATGCTTTTTTTTTTTGGAGGCAACCTGTGTTTAAAACCTGGACAGAGCAGGAATACCAAGTTCTGGCTCCTTTTTCTCAATTAGGACAACTCTTTAGTTCTAGAAGCTTCTGTTGCAGGTGATAACAGATCAGCTTCTACCTCTGCCCAGTTGTTTTTATGCATTCTTTATGGATGTTATTCCCAAAACAATTTTTATAAACCTCCCTAATGCAAATCTCAGGATTTTATCATCTTTTTCCTATTGAATTTGACCTGTGGGACTTGACAATAGAAGTGTCCTAGGAAGATTCAAAAATGGCTTTTGGAGCTTGGTCATCCACAAA